>CP136068.1:178907098-179117098 GCA_032622095.1 Siphonodentalium dalli | reverse complement strand
ATCACTCGGTGTGGTTGCGCCCATTGTTAACGTATTCAATTTAATGCATTATATTTTAAACAGGAGCAAACAATCACAAAACAAAATCCATAAAGATATCCTCAGCCGTTGTTGTTTCTGCAGTATTGCTAAACTATATAAATGCACATCCGATCCAACCATTGTTTCGGATAGTAGATTTTATTCCGTTGTGACGAGAATAAATGGGTATTGAATGCAGCATCACGGATTGTAAGTTACACTAGTTACAAGTATTCTATTATATCCACGGTACTCTGCTTCCGAAAGTCCCGCGCGTACGTTATACATCTCACTAATTTAAGTTAAGTGTCCACAAGCCTTGAAACGCTGTGTATCCCATGTGCAGAATGAGGTCCCCAGAGGGTGAATTTAGTGACGCTAACCCGCACGGTGGGAACTCAAACTGCTACGGGAGACCTAGGATCATATTGAAGTTCCCCAGTTGAAGTTGGTGATGTTCATCCATCACCCACCTCCATTTATCTTCTGCAAACCAGGTAATATCGAAACTCAACGACGAGGCCAAAGCGGCGGCGAGGGTGGTATCGTTTTAAACACTTGACGTCACGAAGCATGTTACCACGGACTCGGCGGCGGGGTGCGTGGTATCGATACAAACCAATGACGTCACGAAGCGTGTTACCAAGGATGCGGCGGCGGGGTGCGTGGTATAAGTATAAACCACTGATGTCACGAAGCGTGTTACCAAGGATGCGGCGGCGGGGTGTGTGTTATAAGTATAAACCACTGACGTCACGAATCATGTTACCATGGACGCGGTGGCGAGATGGAGTATTGTAAACCACTGATATTCACGAAGCATGTTACCATGGACGCGGCGGCGGGGTGCGTGGTATCGATATAAACAACTGACGTCACGAAGCATGTTACCATGAACGCGGCGGCGAGATGGAATATTGTAAACCACTGCTATTCACGAAGCATGTTACCACGGACACGGCGGGTGTGTGGTATCGGTATAAAAACTGATGTCACGAAGCGTGTTACCATGCACGCGATGGTGGGGTGCGTGGTATCGGTACAAACCATTGACGTCACGAAGCGTGTTACCACGGACTCGGCGGCGGGGTGCGTGGTATCGGTATAAACCACTGATGTCACGAATATTGTTACCAAGGATGCGGCGGCGGGGTGGGGTGGTATTGTTGTCTAACCACTGACATTCACAAAGCATGTTACCATGGACACGGCGGTGCGGTGGGTGGTATCGGTATAAACCACTGACATTCATGAAGCATGTTACCAAGGACGCTGCCGCGGTGTGGGGTAGTGTTGGTATAAACGACTGACAACCACGAAGCATGTTATCACAGACGCGGTTGTGGGGGGGGGGGGGGGGGGCATGCTCATGCTCATGTTCAAACGTTTCAACAGTTGGAAATTTTCCTGACATGTTGATTATGCAATCAGCATGCAATGTGAAATTTGTCTTTTTCAGACCATATACAACATTCTGTGATTTTAATTTTAATGATAAAAAGTCAAGAACTGCAATAAATATCTATGTTTTTGTAAACTATAACAGTCACGATAGTCCAGGAGATATTGTGTATTATTTCGCTTCCGATTTGGGAAATTCGTTGAATGCAAATGGCGTACCAACTGTTCAGGACTCGCACCCTGTGTTTGAAGTCGTATTTGTTCTGACGTCAATTAGGGCCCGACGAAACAGCAATTTCAACATCGAATCGAATCTCGAATCGAATCATGATAATCGAATCGAATCTTTTCCAAACACCTTAGAAGATTGGCGGTACCGATCGGTGGGAGGTACGAGCAAATATGGGGCCAAATGTTCAATGATTTTATAACATCAGTGAGATAACACAGATTACGAAGGAGAAACTTAATTTCTATGATATGAACAGTATTTAATCACAGTTTTAAACAGTTTAATATATGAGAATGGCACCATCATTTCATATTTCGTGACACTGTCGCTATGCGGGAAGTTCGTAAAAGTAAGCAGTTTGATACTTTGGAATCAATTGTCAGAGTCTAATTCGACTCATTGCAAACGGAAACTCGTCTGCACATGTACGCTTCACCCTGTCGCCAGGGACGTGGCTAAAGGGTTTCCGTTTGGGGGGGGGGGGGTGTCCACCGTAGGAAATTCCAATTGCACCCCCCTTAAGTCAGAATCAGACCGAACACAAGTTTTGAAAAATTCCATTTGCACCCCCCCCTTGCATCTCTTCATAAACCATGGTTCTATATTTCCGGTATGAAAACATTCAGATATTTTAACCTGAAACATTGCATAAATCCTAACATCTAGTGGTCTAACTCCATACAAATGCACACGCCACGACATGCACACGACCACGACACACCGGGCTGACCATGGTTGTTCAGCCGGTGTGAGACATTTTAAAAATTTGAATAAAAATCATCGCAAATCCTAAGATCTAGACTGGCCTCAACTGAAGCTTTCCTAGTGTTGGAACTTTCAAACCTCATACTCCCCCCTCAGGTTGGAAAATTCTTCAACTGATGACCATTTCAGTCCACAATTTTGTCCAAATGTAGTACAATATTGTTAAACTTATTAGCATTTTTGTATTGGCCACGGGGGAGACAATGACACACCGGGCCGACCATGGTTCGGCCCGGTATGCGAAAATTTTGTAGTCTGAACAAGAAAAGCGCAAAATCCTAGCATCTAGACTAGCCTCAAACATTCCTAGAGTTGGAAATTTCAAACCTGACACCCCACTTTGGTTGGAAAATTTACAACTGATGACAATTCCAATGACAATGTTGACCAAATGTATGACAATATTGTTTTCTTAAATTAACCAGCAGTTTTTGACTGGCCACGGGGGACTCCGGGGAGGGACCAGGACACAAGCTTTCCAAGTGTTGGAAATTTCCAACCTATCACCCCCCGGAGGTTGGAAAATTTCCAACTGATAACCATTTCAGTCCAAAATTTTGACAAACAAATAAGAAAATATGCAAATATTGGTCCAAAAACAATTAATCCCCCTCAATAAATTGTTTGAAAATCAAACTACAAGAACATTTTCAACCTATTGTTGGTGTGAAATTTCCAACTAATGTTTTGGCAGGTATGACATTTCCAACTGTTAAAAATTTTGACCAAAGTTGGGCATAATGGGATTACAGGTACTGTGTATAGTATCCCAACTTGGGCCTGTCCATCAGATCAATTGAGTTGTCATGAATAGCTAAATGGTCAACCATATTCTATTTCCCGGATAACATATGCTGTGCAAAGATGTTGATCAGATTTGGACACAACATGTTGGAGCCTGAACTGTTTATTTAATATATTTATATCGTTTTAAGTTTTAAATTAATGGGTTTTTTTTATTTGATTGAGCTGAGTAACGCAATATTGGCTTTTCTGGTAAAAATGTCAAATACCGACAGGAAGGAACCTCAGGTTAAGTATTTGGGATATAATTAATGTTTTGTATATATAATGCAGTATATTCCTGGTGACAAAGGACTTGTATACAACAATTCGAAATATCCCGAATCACACGACCGCTTTCGAATCGAATCGAATCGGAACGTAAGATTCGAAATCAAATCGAATCTCGAAGCTTCGTCGGGCCATAACGTCAATGCATCTTTCTAGAACATATAATGTTTGTTGAAAGGTATTTCAAGTATTTATCAACCTATTTCGAAAAACACCTCAACTTTGCCCCTCTCATTTTCATCCTTAAAGTCGCGTCTGACTTATTTTCCGACGTTAGTAACAACAAAACAGTGGCCGCAGAAACACCAGACAAGGTGGCGTCCATAATGGCGGCCACTTTGCTTGATATGCACCAGTCCTGATTGATCGCCAATGCAGTAAAGATAATGTTACACGAGGTCTTGTTTTCAATCGATTCATTATAGTAACATACCTCTCTTACAAATTAGCGAAAGATCCGACAACAAAATCCATTAGGCGGTGAAGAGAGCTGCCAGAATGTGAAATTTGGAAAATGATGGGCATTTTACCGCTCATCGTTTGTCTCTGTGAGAAACCATTGACATGTATACATTATACACCCCCCCCGGAGGCAGAAACCATTGACATGTATACATTATCTGACAGACAGTGAGAAACCATTGACATGTATACATTATCTGACAGACAGTGAGAAACCATTGACATGTATACATTATCTGACAGACAGTGAGAAACCATTGACATGTATACATTATCTGACAGACAGTGAGAAACCATTGACATGTATACATTATACACCCCCCGGAGAAACCATTGACATGTATACACTATCTGACAGACAGAAGAGTCAGCTATGCATACAATGAGACCATAATATATTCATTCCTGGCATGATATGTTTGCCCGCTATCAGGGGGGGGGGGGGGGGGTCGGAATTTTTTTTCAGGCATGTATGGCATTTTTTCCATTTCGATCCTTTTTTGTACCCACCCACCCCCACCGCCAAATTATTTTCCGTTTTCGGCAGATTTTTCCGACCATTTTTTGACACCCACCCACCTTTTAACACTAAAACAGAGATTTGCGGGGGGAAATTCACTGTAAACAGCTGTATATGAATTTCTGTGCATACTATTTATCATGGATGTTAACATGGACATGTAAATAGGAATGAGTCATTTTGAGGTAATTCGGCCTAAAAAACATGGCTGCCAGCGGCCATCTTGGATTTCAAAATTTGCAACAAAATACAACACGATAACTGCCTGCAGTCAGTTTACCAGTTAGAATTACATTATTTCTCTCATTCAACGTGGTTTTGAAGCCCAACTCATTGCCAAAACACTAACAAAACAAGCAGGAATTTTTTTTTTTAGTTGCGGAAAAAATTGCTTGTTGGTGGTTTTGACCACCAACCCACCCCGGCATACGTGCCGGAAGAAATTTTTTCACCCCCCCCCCTGCCGCTATCACGTTTTTTTTCAAAAGCCAGTATAATCAATCAAAGCCGGATCGACGAATACACACCATATTCAAGTAAAATGTGCACCGTGTCAAACACCCAAGCTTCTAATAACAAATAGTTTGATTATGTTGTGTTGAACGGTTTTAACAAAACCAAAAATATACAACCACCATTTTAATTGTAACTGGAGGTTAGAATGAACTAATGATTTCCAAAGGCACCATCGGTGTCAAAGTTTGTCCACGCCCACGCTAAATTGACGAGTGCACGATGTATCAGATCGTGAAGATCAACCCTTCCATAATCTTTTGCTATGTATAGGAGTACTTTCCTAGCCACTTTGTTTTTCAACTTGTCAATATACATTGTCCACACTATCCCACTTTGAAAGGCTGACGAAAGGCTGACCACTATCTCCGACCATTGTTTGGACACGAACGCATTTCAGGCGAGGGAAACCCCACATGTTAACATACCATGGGTACATAGTTCTTGCATTTGTGAATCTATTTGAATTATTATACGCCAATCGTGTGCTAGAATATTTTATCTCGTATTCGAGACCAAGTATTCTAGGTCCACAACAGCTTGGGATATCGGTTGGAATGATACTGTTTTTGAACCGATTCCCGCCCCGTTGCTCTTCTATAACGGACTTTACGCCCAGAATCGAGATATATTTATTGCATGGAATTGGATTAGGTCAAATGGAAACTTTGCGTATGATATGAACATAGAGGGAAGCATTTCCCAAGCATGATGATATAAAACATGCATATATCAGTTGTCCGTTAAATGTCAAAGCAACGAGATATATAAGTAAACAGTAAGCCCAGTTTTCATGAGAATTTCGATTTGTCGCGCTGTCGGAAAATGTATGTAAACAATATATAAGAACATTGTATCATTACTAAACAATTTGCTATCACGGTAGATGATATAGACAGATTAATCGCGGACATGTCAGGTGATCAATCACGTTCAGGGGTTTACATGAATGCCCGGGCTCCACGTTTACACGCAGTATGTCTTTTGATGAACGTCAGTTACAGAAGACCAACGGGGCGGGACTCGGTCCAAAACAGCATCATCCCAAACGATATCCCAAGCTGTTATGGGCCTAGGAGACTAGGCCTAACCTGGATGCTGAGTATTACCTAACATGCAACACAGTCACAACGCCACACCCAACCACCGACGGCATTGGCACAAAGACTATGTATATTTTGTTCCGATGATGCTATTGAAGATGAAAAACACTTTCGTTTGGAATGTAGCGCTTACCGCACACCGAGGCTTGAACTAATAACTCTTATGAAGACACAGTTCCTAGACTTTGAAAACATGACACAAACTGAACAGCTTGTCAAAATCCTATCCAACAATATTTCAAATTCATGCACTTCAATATGTCATATAATCCGAAAATTATTTTCCGCACGCGATGAGCATCGCCTCATAATCAATGAATAAATGAAGACGATACGACCCTATGCACATTCAGCTTTACTAAGGTTATATATTACCATCTATTATTATATCATTTATTATATTGTACAATGTACAACTATATATTACGTCCTTATAAGGATGTTTTGCCTAATAAACTTATCATATGGCGCGTTACATAATTCCTGTTAGTCATCAACACGGTTCTGTGAATGTGACACCGTGGATTCTATTCGATATACAGGGTAGTGACAAATAATGTTACACACATGGCAGTCTACTCTATATCAAAGGTATTGTCAAATAACTTTATCGCCATGACAGTCCTCTCATCCAATCCTATATATACGGAGGCGACAAACGGGAACACTTCTAAACCATCATGCATATTTCATTGGTGCAAATAGGCCAGAGTTACTCTGGCAGAGTAGCTACCCTTTCATGCATACGAGATCAAAGTATGCTGATAAACATATTGAGAGCATGCACATATACTTTATAAAGAACAAACAACTTTGAATAGTATTAAGTTTATTACTAGTAACTGTTCTCAACCATGAGTAGCACATCACGGGCACTGCCCCATCAAACTTTGCCGCAGTCAGACATGATGATTTGTAATGTTCAAGATAACATCAAAACAACAAATCGTGGGGTGAAGGAGAAGATTGCTACACGCCCAACTACTCTCTCTACCGAGGCAGTTCAGCTGGGGATATTATAAGCATACTAATTAATTACTCCCCGCAGCTTTCCGGATTCCCGCGTTGAATTGATCCGGAAGTTACATATATCTCACAAACCGGAACATACTTCTCCTTCACGTCATTTGAAAATAATTTTGACAGTTGGACGTTCGATTATATTTTACCCGCACTCCCTCACTTTTAGATTTATATATCGCTTTGTATTTCCCCCTTTGTGGTGGCATACTTCAATACTCATAAGATGTGAACAGCTAACTGGAAACTTGCTCATTTATTGACTTGAATATTTAAGATATGCAAAGTTTGAGCTTATGCCCATATGGTAAATTGACAATAAGTCAATTTAATTCAATTGATATGTATTTCATAATTTTCATAGCTGATTGTTACGGAAGCACTGTAGCGCCACAAATAAAATAATAATTACGGCGTTTAAACGCCCTATTACGGCGTTTAAACGCCCTAATGCGACATATATGGAATGACTAGTGAACCTTCGGACTGAACCTTCGGACTACTGAACCCTACCCGATCAATGTCTGAACAGAATGAGGTCCCCTAGCAAAGGGTGAATTTGGTGATGCTAGCCGCTATGCGGGGTAATATCTCTAAATTCACCCTCTGGGGACCTCATTCTGCAAATGTCAGGCACCTTATTTCCGGGCTTGATACCACCACTGGTATATGCGTTGGTTTGGGTGCAATGTGTCTAACCGTGAAACATGTGGCCCCCTGCTATAAGCATATACCCTTCGCTATGTGCATGTTCGACTACATGGGGGTGTTTTGAGTGCATTCTAGTTCATTTTGGATTTTCGGAGAATCGGGCCTTCGGAATTATGGGGTTTCGGAGAATCGGGCCTTCGGAGTTATGGGCTTTCCATGTCATAGCATGGACATTTTAGCCAACTACAGCGAAATCACATTCACGACAATGGAAATAGTCATTATCTGAACTAAACTGCGTTAATACATTTTACAAAGGGAGCCATTCCAAAATGTACCTCACCCCATAGACTTTACCCACCCGAATAAAGGCCATCGGTTATAGGGTGATAGAGCCAGAAACATTAATCGTGAGTCACTACTCATATAATGCAGTGGTCTTGTTATTCTTATTAATGGTTCTCAATCCGATTAAGCACCCCTAAATTACTATTTCTTTGACTTCGGAGGTAAAAAATAATTGATTCGAGTCGACGAACCTACCCATCAACGCTCAGAGTGATCAGATATCAATTTCTCAAGTTTTTTTTACATCTATTGTTTGTGGCATAGAACACGCCGTCAAAAGGATGTTCTCAGTCAAAATTGCGTTAGTATTACCATTTATTTTTAGTTATCCACCTTCGTCCGTTTGAATAAGTGTTTCTGTGGCAATTATCAGTACACATCTCGAGAAAATTACAAACTTCAAAAATCAATATCTCATCACTCTGAGCTTTGATGGATGGGTACCTCGACTCGAATCAAATATGTTTTACCCCTGAAGCCAAAGAAATAGTAATTTAGGGGTGCTTAATCGGATTGAGTACCATTAATAAGATTAAATGACTGTCTACATTTTAGCCATTAGTTGGTGCATCAAACACAACAAGCCGTCGGAGACGTCGGTATCCCCCGCCGAAATGTGCAGTTGGGGAAGTGCATTCTCAATAAAGTTTACGTTCTCAGTACGTGGTAAATAAGAGGTGGGATTTTGTCAAAAAGCCAGGCTCGCGAACTCATTTTAGGTACTAGTCATGGGAACAAATATACCAAAACTCTTTTAAATCCGTTGATATAAATTTTGAGCAAAATTTAAAAAATATATATATTTGATAAAATATACCTCAATATCTCCATAATCATGCATAAATATTCTTAGAATGACATTTTACTTCTTGACAGCCCATATCACATGGTGGTCTGTGTACAGAACTGGAAAAGCATGTGTGTCCATTTTAATATTAGAGAGAAGTAGGTCGAGTGTTCCTTCAAGTATATGTGTCGGCTGCACAACAGATTGATGTATTTTGAAGATGTTTTCAAGTTGGGACACATATTTCTCCTGATGGATGTTGAAATTGAAATCACCAGTGCAGATTATTGTAACAAATTTTTAAAAGTCCAATAACTCTGCTTAAAATAACCGGCCGGACCTGGTTTGCGAACTCATTCTATATACTGGTCATGTGAACTCATTTACCGAATATCTCTGAAATCCATTGACATTTGTGGAAATGAGCCCTGTGACGTCGTCCATTTGCACACACAAAAATAAACAATGTCCAATAACTCTGCTTAAAATATCCTGCCGGACCTGGTTTTCGAAATCGTTCTAGATACTGATCATGTGAACACAAATAACAAAAATCTTTGAAATCCGTTGACATTTGTGGAAATGAGCCCTGTGACGTTGTCTATATGCTATTTGGTAATTAATAAACAAAGTCCAATAACTCCGGTAAAAATAACCGGCCGGACCTGGCATGCGAACTCGTTCTAGGTAATGGTCAGGTGAACTCATATACCAAATATCTTTGAAATCCATAGAGATTTGTGGAAATGAGCCCTGTGACGTCGTCTATATGCTATTTGGTAAATTCAACAAAAATAATAAACAAAGTCCAATAACTCTGGTAAAAATATCCTGCCGGACCTGGCTTGAGAACGCATTCTAGGTAACGGTCAGGTGAACTCATATACCAAATATCTTTGATATCCGTAGACATATGTTCAAGTTCTAACTCGATCAAATTCGGGACAGACGGACGGACGAACGGACGGACAGACGGAACCCATTCCTATATCACCCGCAAATTTTCAATTTGGCGGGGGATAATAACAAGAGCACTGCATTATATGAGTAGTGACTCACGATTAATGTTTCTGACTCTATCACCCTATAACCGATGGCCTTTATTCGGGTAGGTAAAGTCTATGGGGTGAGGTACATTTTGGAATGGCTCCCTTTGTAAAATGTATTAACGCAGTTTAGTTCAGATAATGACTATTTCCATTGTCGTGAATGTGATTTCGCTGTAGTTGGCTAAAATGTCCATGCTATGACATCATTCACCGAGGAGGGCTATAGCCCACCTAGGCTGATTGAGGAGGGTTGGTCTTAGGCCGCCCGGATTTCTGAGAATGCCAGCCCTGGAAAGCCCATAACTCCGAAGGCCCAATTCTCCGAAACCCCATAATTCCGAAGGCCCGATTCTCCGAAAGCCCGATTCTCCGAAAGCCCATAACTCCGAGGGCCCGATTCTCCGAAGGCCCGATTCTCCGAAAATCCAAAATGAACTAGAATGCACTCAAAACACCCCCATGTAGTCGAACATGCACATAGCGAAGGGTATATGCTTATAGCAGGGGACCACATGTTTCACGGTTAGACACATTGCACCCAAACCAACGCATATACCAGTGGTGGTATCAAGCCCGGAAATAAGGTGCCTGACATTTGCAGAATGAGGTCCCCAGAGGGTGAATTTAGAGATATTACCCCGCATAGCGGCTAGCATCACCAAATTCACCCTTTGCTAGGGGACCTCATTCTGTTCAGACATTGATCGGGTAGGGTTCAGTAGTCCGAAGGTTCAGTCCGAAGGTTCACTAGTCATTCCATATATGTCGCATTAGGGCGTTTAAACGCCGTAATTATGGCGTTTAAACGCCGTATTAGGGCGTTTAAACGCCGTATTAGGGCGTTTAAACGCCGTAATTATGGCGTTTAAACGCCGTATTAGGGCGTTTAAACGCCGTATTAGGGCGTTTAAACGCCGTAATAGGGCGTTTAAACGCCGTAATTAGGGCGTTTAAACGCCGTATTAGGGCGTTTAAACGCCGTAATTATTATTTTATTTGTGGCGCTACAGTGCTTCCGTAGATTGTATTGTGCGATAGACACTTATTTGTTGGTGTCTGTAATTTATGTCAGAAAAATGTTTGATGTTCTGAAAGCGAGCGATGATGTGAGTTGAATGACAGTTGTGTGTTGATGGAGCTGAATGTAATGTAAACTAATGAATACTGTGTAACACGATGAGCTTGTATCATTTCTGCCATAATAAACTGTGTACTCAACATTGAGCCTTATTGTATCTCCTAAACATAGCATCACATGTACATGTATATGTCGCAGCATTACTTCAGGAGTGTCCCTAAATTCGGAATTAGTCCCAGAGTAGCGTTTTATTTTAGGAAGCAAGGGGAGTGATTGTGTAATATACACACCTGTGAATAAGACCATGTGATTAACCCTTTACCCAGCAGAAGGGGCCTGTGCCAATGCATTCTCTTATATATGCGAGTCGACCATATGTCGCCTCGCATATATAAGAGAATGCATTGGCTTAACACATTAAAAATTATAAAATTGTTAAAGAATGTAAGAAAAATGGTAAAAAGTGTTAAAAAAAGATTTTTTTAGGCCAATGCATTCTCTTATATATGCGAGGCGACCTATGGTCGACTCGCATATATAAGAGAATGCATTGGCACAGGGCATAACTGTAACCATCACAATGTGGTCAAGGAGCCGGTTCCAATGATATCCATATTTGTATGGTTCTATTGAGACAGACCGAAGATATTTTAGGCTGTTGAAGCTTTATTTGGCCGGTTTTGGCCGGTTTGTTGGGTAAAGTGATTAAGAACTAACCTGGTGGTTTGGGTTTGGCATACTCTTCCACTAGACATTGATGCCCTTGTGGAGAGAGCGAGTAGACGTGATCTATCTGCTTCTCCGTCAAGTTCCGACCAAGAAGTTCCTGTTCCGTGTAGTAACTATCATAATAACCAAGACTGGATATGTTCAGCATGTTAGAAAAACAACTATTTCTGATGATCCAACCTAAAAGCGCCAATCCGCTCAGTGCTCAAAGACAATGTTATACCACAGTATACATATAATCCGCTCAGTGCTCAAACACAATGTTATACCTGAGTATACATACAATCCGCTCAGTGCTCAAACACTATGTTATATCAGAGTGATATGTCTGATGAACGCCAATCCGCTCAGTGCTCAAACACAATGTTATACCTGAGTATACATACAATCTGAATGATATGACGGCACGGAATGTATCCAAGAAACAGCTGCCTATCCGTTTTGTCTCAACTGCAGGTCACAGGAATATATAAATAACGAGTGGCCCAGCCGCGATCCTTCAACCACAGTCGTAGATTCTCAACTGACAGTCACAGGAATATATAAATAACGAGTGATCCAGCCGCGATCATTCAACCACAGTCGTAGATTCTCAACTGACAGTCACAGGAATATATAAATAACGAGTGGTCCAGCCGCGATCATTCAACCACAGTCGTAGATTCTCAACTGACAGTCACAGGAATATATAAATAATGAGTGGTCCAGCCGCGATCATTCAACCACAGTCGTAGATTCTCAACTGACAGTCACAGGAATATATAAATAACGAGTGGTTCAGCTGCGATCCTTCAACCACAATCGTAGATTCTCAACTGCAGGTCACAGGAATATATAAATAACGAGTGGTCCAGCCACAATCCTTCAACCACAGAGTTCTGTATTAAATCTTGATGTACGATATTTTGGAATAAAGGAACTATAATATGAGAAATGGCTAAACGTCACGATACGAAACAAATATTTTGTAGTCACACGATAAGGGTAATGAACGAAACAGATTAGACCGTAAAATATAACACTTCCATGTGACGCTGGACACTTGGTTCTACCACTTCGCTTTCAAATATAGTTTCTTTTTAAGTATAGTTTAACTCGATACTGAGTTCCAACTGAACAGCTCAAAATCAAAGCAAATGCAAAACACGTATATCCGCACAGCAATGTACGTATTTTAGAGGTGGTGTATTACAGTAGTGATTAGTTCTGCAAATATCAAACTACATACAATCTGAAAACCATCTAAACGGAGTTCTCTCTTGTATGTTCTCAATACGTGACCATCAACATATGTGTAGTCATCAGAATACTGCCGGTTCGCTGTGTTCAATCGGCCAATAATTACTTCACCACTAACTTATAAGTTCATCTAGTTTTCCATTCACCTTCCATACAGAAAATAATCTAAATGTCTGAGCAACAGCAATCAGCCCATCAGGTGGGCAGACCAATTCGTAATATTACTGGAATGCATGATCCCCACAATAATCACAGAAGAGCGCGACTTGTTGGGAGTTACGTGCAGCCAAGAAGAGTCCGAATTATAATTCCCTTTTAATTTTTTTCCAGAATTAAAAGCGTGAAATGAACAATCAATTCCGACGTGACGGGCGAATCTTCACGCGACACGCGACACGCGATCTAATCAGACGACAGCGAATGAAATATCCCGAGTTTTCCAGCCACGTGACTAATCTCCACCAATCGAGATAACAACTTGTCGGGATTCCCGTCCAAAGAAGACTTATCTCGGCAGTAAATAACACGAACGGAGTATCTATTCTCCTGTGGAATTTCTATCAAAAAGTTCAAAAGCGAGTAATTTGCACTGGACAACACTTTTGCGACTACAGAACACCACGAGAGAGCGTTCGATTCAACACCGAAGCCGTACGCTGGCGCAGTTCAATAGAGGCATCTCGCGGTGAATGGATTGGTCCGGGCGAGAGAGTGACGTTATATAATTTAACAGGCTCCTGGTCAATAGTTCCGCGCGAGCTTTCGTTTTCATCTGCCGTTAGTTCACTATCTTTGTTTTGAAGTATGATAATTGTTCGTTGGCTATCGACTCTTGGACAATGGTGATGGTGGTTCTATAGATCTGTTTAACCCTTTACCCAACAGAAGGGCCCTGTGCCAATGCATTCTCTTATATATGCGAGTCAACCATAGGTCGCCTCGCATATATAAGAGAATGCATTGGCTTAACACATTAAAAATTATAAAATTGTTAAAGAATGTAAGAAAAAATGGTAAAAAGTGTTAAAAAAAGAATTTTTTTAGGCCAATGCATTCTCTTATATATGCGAGGCGACCTATGGTCGCATAACTGTAACTATCACAATGTGGTCAAGGAGCCGGTTCCAATGATATCCATATTTGTATGGTTCTATTGAGACAGACCGAAGATATTTTAGGCTGTTGAAGCTTTATTTGGCCGGTTTTGGCCGGTTTGTTGGGTAAAGGGTTAATATAATTATTCTCGAAAGATAAAGATGACACATAGTTATGTCAAATCGTGTGACAAAGATTATTGTATTTGTTCCGATAATCGCTGATATGTTTTAACTCGTTTCAATCGAACAAACATAACTGATTTATAGAATAACAACGTTTTCAACGCCCAGTTTAACAATCGGGAAGTGTTATGTCATAGGTCTGTCTGGCCGCTCGTTTGCTTGTGTCTGGTATCCGCATGATAACTAGATATGTCTAATAAATACAAATGAAGAGCGTCGGTCCGCGATTTGCATGTGGAGTACATGTCATATAACAAAGGTACCTCTAATAGTCACCTTATACGTTAAAATTCCTTAACACAATTAGTATAATGTCCAAACTTAAAGGGACGCATACAAACCACTTCGAAAAACTACGGGACTATATTGGCATACATAAGACTACAACTTAACCTTTGTATGAATAATGTATATATTATAATTAAAATTTTATTTATTATATTTTATCTATTTTAATTTTTGGAATGGCAAAAACTGATATGACTATCTGTTCATCGTTAGTATAATACAATCGTCCGGTGAGCAAGGCAGGGTACATTGTTAGGCAGGGTACACTGTTAAGCAGGGTACATTGTTAGGCAGGGTACATTGTTAGGCAGGGTACATTGTTAGGCAGGGTACATTGTTAGGCGTGGGTACATTGTTAGGCAGGGTACATTGTTATGACTATCTGTTCATCATTAGTATAATACAATCGTCCGGTGAGTAAAGCAGGGTACAAGGCAGGGAACATTGTTAAGCAGGGTACATTGTTAGGCAGGGTACATTGTTAGGTAGGGTACATTGTTTGTGGACACAGGACACTGTGGCATCCCCATTGCTCAGTATGATGTGGGCACAATAAAACAGGTTGACTGTATTAGGATCAGACAATTTGCACATCATATAATATACTATTTTTATCATAATATCCTAATGTAATACCAGGCATGTACCGTACTATTAACCCTTTACCCAACAAACCGGCCAAAACCGGCCAAATAAAGCTTAAACAGCCTAAAATATCTTCGGTCTGTCTCAATAGAACCATACAAATATGGATATCATTGGAACCGGCTCCTTGACCACTTTGTGATAGTTACAGTTATGCCCTGTGCCAATGCATTCTCTTATATGTGCGAGCCGACCATAGGTCGCCTCGCATATATATAAGAGAATGCATTGGCCTAAAAAAAATCTTTTTTTACCATTTTTTCTTACATTCTTTAACAATTTTTTAATTTTTAATGTGTTAAGCCAATGCATTCTCTTATATATGCGAGGCGACCTATGGTCGATTCGCATATATAGGAGAATGCATTGGCACAGGGCCCTTCTGTTGGGTAAAGGGTTAAACAAAGTGTTGCGATATCTATTTTGATATATTATTGATCAATATCTTTAATAGCCAATATAGTCGGATGTCTACTTTGATTGGGAGGGTGGGTCAACCATGAACTTTAGAAACTGAAGGTAGAATGAGCGCCAAAATTAGTTCCCTCTCTATCACACTTTAGAACAATCAAGAAATCTGGGGCCTGGTTCATGAAGCAAGGTCATAAGATTATCTTAAGATGGACTTAATCTAATATCTAAGGTGGATCTTATGATGTAACTTTTCCGTTTCAAGAACGCGTTTCACAAAACAAGATTAAGTCCTACTTAAGTAGTATTTTAAGTTCGCGCGCTTTTAGACTGGCTCTCGACAATTTATTACAGCTATGCGCAGAAAATGTTGGTTCTGTGTATGTTATATGCCCAGGTACAGTGTCTGGTGACATATACTAGGGCGTGTCTAAGAATAATTATGATATTGTAATCCAAGGGCGATAATCAGTATAATGACTGGTGCATATTCTTAACTGCACGAGCGGGCTTTTTAACATCTCGGGAGCTTCGTGCCCATCTACTACCTCTCTCTCTCTCTCTCTCTCTCTCTCTCTCTCTCTCTCTCTCTCTCTCTCTCTCTCTCTCTCTCTCTCTTTTTTTTTAACTGTGTTTTCGCGTCAGACTCCATCCACACATAGCTGAATGCTTCCAGTGCCTATTTTAAACAAACGTAACGAGCTCAAATATATTATTTCAGTTATCAAAGGGACATCTACATCGTAACTCAGAATGTGAACCTTTACCCATATAACATGCCATTAAGGCGACGCGAGACATATGTTCGCACCTTTCAATGCAGATATTAGGTTCTAATACATTATACGTCTTTGAAGCATCTATAAAACCAGGAAACCGAATATGTCGCCACGACGGCATACACATACAATACACCACGCTGGAAGCACTGAACTAAACGCTCTTTATTGATTGCCAACATTCATGGAATACTAACACGAAACGCTCTTTATTTATATTGCTATAATGTGAACAGGACTTCATATCGCACTCCAAATAGACTTATTTCCAATCTGAGACATACTTGTAGAAGCCATATATAATTGATGTTAATGTCATTTGCTCTGGTTATGTTGACACATATGCTAAACGCCTGTTATAGTTAACAAACTGCGTATGAACTTCGAAAGTATGTTATGTTGAACGACATTTTGCATATATGTTTCAATAAAAACCAAAGCAACGACTTCTAATAAAGAGCGTTTATAATTAACAAAGCGTGAACAGACGGCCGCTTCAGAGGCCTGTGGGAAATTACTAAAATACCAATATAGACTATACCACTGGCCCCTGTTCAATATAAATCAATAATTTTCACTGAATTCTTTGCATATATGTTTTAACCACTAATATAATCGATAGCTTTTATAACTTTATAGATAATTCGTACCTTTGCCGAAAGCGTCGCAGAGATACTTGGATAATTGTCGTGGATAAGATATTTTTTCTGCTAATGATTCATACCGAATGGGAGTGCCAAACCGGTTTCGTGGATAAATTGCTTAACCCTTTACCCAACAGAAGGGCCCTGTGCCAATGCATTCTCTTATATATGCGAGTCGACCATAGGTCGCCTCGCATATATAAGAGAATGCATTGGCTTAACACATTACAAATTATAAAATTGTTAAAGAATGTAAGAAAAAATGGTAAAAAGTGTTAAAAAAAGATTTTTTTTAGGCCAATGCATTCTCTTATATATGCGAGGCGACCTATGGTCGACTCGCATATATAAGAGAATGCATTGGCACAGGGCATAACTGTAACTATCACAATGTGGTCAAGGAGCCGGTTCCAATGATATCCATATTTGTATGGTTCTATTGAGACAGACCGAAGATATTTTAGGCTGTTGAAGCTTTATTTGGCCGGTTTTGGCCGGTTTGTTGGGTAAAGGGTTAAGGTGGATATTATAAAATGCATTGATCTATCTGACTTCGAATCTTTTGTATCAGTTTGTTTAATCGATGGACAGACAGTCTTAAAGAGAATTGTATTTGTTCTAATCGAGGTGTCTGGAAAAATACGAAATTATATCGTTTAAATGTGTAACAATCATGCAGTCCTCTTTTATATCATTTTTGACACATTTCCATTAGCTAGATATTCCGCTTGTAAATTCTGACGTGTAGTTTGTAAGGTAAGTGACAGCATGAGATAGCGACAATTAAAACGAGACAACTCAAACAAATGCCTGCAATTAGGGAACATCTCGTTACATAACAATTTAACAAGACATTGGCAGTATATTAATAAATGTCGCTTCAAAAGCCACAACTATGTAGCAGTTGAAGTCAAAAGAGCTTGTGGCAATCGGCTGGGTTATAGCGGGATTAAAATCGAAGGATCAATCACCATAATATATTCTATTATAATTAACCCTGAGCCCTCCTTTATACAATATACACCATGTTTATGATTGGACATATTCCTAAAATGTAGGTATAATGCCTACACGTTACACGCCATTTCATACAAGTTGAATCTCTCTATTGATATTCATCTCACGGATGGACCTGGTAAATATTGACATGTTCCTGTTTTGTGTCTTTCAAATATACATTGATTTGTTCAGGTCAAGTAGGTATTCCAATTCCAGAAACCATTGATAATTCACAAAGCTTATGCGCGGGTTAAATGTCATGACTGCTCAATGATATACATACTTTCACATACGTTTGTCCACATACCAGTGGTGCACGCATCACGTTTGGTATGACAATAGACATATGTGTTATAGGTTAACCAATATAGGTAAGTGATTGTCTGACAAGGTGACTCATCTGTCCGGGTCAACGAAAATTACACCTGGCCCTCCGAAATGACAATAACAAGTCAGAATGGTTCACTGGCTGATGGACCTTACGGCCGTTCCGTTTGTCAACATAAGTATACTGGAATAAATAAAGGCTTACCACCTATCCGCCATATAATTTCCCCACACAATGAAGTTGGTACATAAATGTATGGATGTCATTAGATAGGGGAGGATGTCTGCTAGGCATATTAAACAGATTCGAGGCTAAATACAATGATGACCAAGGTCCCAATTTTTCGCCTACAAATTTCTCCTCGTTCTAACGACTTGAATTTTGAGGTGGAAGCTGGATCCTGTCCAGAGCGGTTTAATGGAATTCTGAAAATATTTTAGAACGTACCCCACAAAAATAGGATTTAATTTTGTGCCAAATTTAGTTTTTAGCGGCGATTATCGGCAGTTAGCGGCGATTCTCGGTAGTTTGGCGGTAATTTTCGGTGGTTAGCTGTGATTTTCGGTGGTTAGCGGTCATTTTCGGTGGTTAGCGGTGGTTAGCGGTGATTTTCGGTGGTTAGCGGAGATTCTCGGCGGTTAGCGGTGATTTTCGATGGTTAGCGGTGATTTTCGGTGGTTAGCGGTGACTCTCGGTATTTTGCGGCGATTCTCGGTGGTTTGCGGTGATTTTCGGTGGTTAGCGGTGATTATCGGCGGTTAGCGGTGATTTTCAGTGGTTAGTGGTGATTTTCGGTGGTTAGCGGTGATTTTCGGTGGTTAGCGGTGACTCTCGGTATTTTGCGGCGATTCTCGGTGGTTTGCGGTGATTCTCGGTGGTAAGCGGTGATTCTCGGTTGTTAACGGTGATTCTCGGCGATTCTCGGCGATTCTCGGTGGATAGCGGCGATTATCGGGGGGTTAGCGGTGATTCTCGGTGGTAAGCGGTGATTCTCGGTATTTTGCGGCGATTCTCGGTGGTTTGCGGTGATTCTCGGTGGTAAGCGGTGATTCTCGGTGGTTAGCGGAGATTCTCGGTTGTTAACGGTGATTCTCGGCGATTCTCGGTGGATAGCGGCGATTATCGGCAGTTAGCGGCGATTCTCGGTAGTTTGGCGGTGATTTTCGGTGGTTAGCTGTGATTTTCGGTGGTTAGCGGTCATTTTCGGTGGTTAGCGGTCATTTTCGGTGATTATCGGTGATTTTCGGTGGTTAGCGGTGATTTTCGGTGTTTAGCGGTGACTCTCGGTATTTTGCGGCGATTCTCGGTGGTTTGCGGTGATTCTCGGTGGTAAGCGGTGATTCTCGGTGGTTAGCGGAGATTCTCGGTTATTAACGGTGATTCTCGGCGATTCTCGGTGGATAGCGACGATTATCGGTGGTTATCGGTGATTCTCGGTGGTAAGCGGTGATTCTCGGTATTTTGCGGCGATTCTCGGTGGTTTGCGGTGATTCTCGGTGGTAAGCGGTGATTCTCGGTGGTTAGCGGAGATTCTCGGTTGTTAACTGTGATTCACGGCGATTCTCAGTGGATAGCGGCGATTATCGGTGGTTAGCGGTGATTCTCGGTGGTAAGCGGTGATTCTAGGAGATTCTCGGTTGTTAACGGTGATTCTCGGCGATTCTCGGTGGATAGCGGTGATTCTTGGGTGCTGTTAACGGTGATTCTCGGCGATTATCCGTGGTTAGCGGTGATTCTCGGTGATTAGCGGTTATTCTCGGTGGTTAGCGGTGATTCTTGGGTGCTGAGCCCTGATCAGGCTCCCAGATTTCATTAGATTCACATTAATCTGCTCAACGTAAGTTCACAGCGGATCACAGCGAAAAAGAAACGCAACCGTGAACCCTGTTGATCCATCAAACCGTGAACCCTGGTGATACATCAAACCGTGAACCCTGGTGATCCATCACACCATGAACCCTGGTTATCCATCAAACAGTGAACCCTGGTTATCCATCAAACCGTGAACCCTGGTGATCCATCAAACCGTGAACCCTGGTGATACATCAAACCGTGAACCCTGGTGATACATCAAACCGTGAACCCGGGTGATCTATCAAACCCTGAACCCTGGTGTTCCATCAAACCATGAACCCTGGTGATGCATCAAACCATGAACCCTGGTGATCCATCAAACCGTGAACCCTGGTGATACATCAAACCATGAACCCTGGTGATGCATCAAACCATGAACCCTGGTGATCTATCAAGCCGTGAACCCTGGTGATCAATCAAACCGTGAACCCTGCTGATCCATCAAACAGTGAACACTGGTGATCCATCCATCAAACCGTGAACCCTGGTGATACATCAAACCGTGAACCCTGGTGATCCATCAAACCGTGAACCCTGGTGATACATCAAACCATGAACCCTGGTGATCCATCAACCGTGAACCCTGGTGATCCATCCATCAAACCGTGAACCCTGGTGATGCATCAAACCGTGAACTCTGGTGACCCATCAAACCGTGAACCCTGGTGATACATCAAACCGTGAACCCTAGTGATCCATCCATCAAATCGTGACCCCTGGTGATCTATCAAACAGTGAACACTGATGATCCATCAAACCGTGAACCCTGGTGATCAATCAAACCGTGAACCCTGGTGATCAATCAAACCGTTGACCCTGGTGAACCATCAAACCGTGAACCATAGTGATCTATCAAACCGTGAACCATGGTGATCCATCAAACCGTGAACCCTGGTGATCTACCAAACCGTGAACCCTGGTGGTCAATCAAATCGTTAACCCTGGTGATTCATCAAACCGTGAACCCTGGTGATCCATCAAACCATGAACCCTGGTGATCTATCAAACTCTGAACCCTGGTGATCCATCAAACCATGAACCCTGGTGATACATCAAACCGTGAACCCTGGTGATTCATCAAACCGTGAACCCTGGTGATCCTTCAAACCATGAACCCTGGTGATCAACCAAACCGTGAATCCTGGTGATACATCAAACCGTGAACCCTGCTAATCCATCAAACCGTGAACCCTGGTGATCCATCCATCAAACCGTGAACCCTGGTGATCTATCAAGCCGTGAACCCTGGTGATCAATCAAACCGTGAACCCTGCTGATCCATCAAACAGTGAACACTGGTGATCCATCCATCAAACCGTGAACCCTGGTGATACATCAAACCGTGAACCCTTGTGATCTATCAAACAGTGAACCCTGGTGATCCATCAAACCGTGAACCCTGGTGATCTATCAAACCGTGAACCCTGGTGATTCATCAAACCATGAACCCTGGTGATCCATCACACCATGAACCCTGGTGATCCATCAAACCATGAACACTGGTGATCCATTAAACAGTGAACCCTGGTGATCTATCAAACCGTGAACCCTGGTGATCTATCAAACCGTGAACCCTGGTGATCCATCAAACCCTGAACCCTGGTGATCTATCAAACCGTGAACCCTGGTGATCAATCAAACCGTGAACCCTGGTGATACATTCAAACCGTGAACCATGGTGATCCATCAAACCATGAACCCTGGTGATCCATCAAACCGTGAACCCTGGCGATACATCAAACCATGAATCCTGGTGATCCATCAAACCCTGAACCCTGGTGATCCATCATGGCTTCGTAAGTCGTCACGGTGTTGAGTGCTTTGCTTATCGCGCACACTTTATGTACTGTAAAACGTCATCCATATATATGACCCGCCATATCAAACCCAGTTGTAAGTCGGGATTTTTTTTACCCTGTGCCAATGCATTCGCATATATAAGAGAATGCATTGGCCTAACAATTTTTTATCATTTTTTTTAAATAAATGTTTCTTAAAATTTTTAAGACATAAAATAAAAAAAACATCCATTACCCTACAGGGAGCCCCACACATATATAGAAGCATATAGAAGAGTGTCGTCTTCTCATGTTTGTCTGGGGCTCTGTATGGGTGAAATTATAAAATTGTTAAAGAATACAAGAAAAAATTATAAAATTGTAAAAAATTGTTAGGCCAATGCATTCTCTTATATATGCGAGGCATATATAAGAGAATGCATTGGCACAGGGTAAAAAAATCCCGACTTACGACTGGATTTGATATGTCGGGTCACATATTACTTCTTTATTGAAGTTCAACGACGAATTATTTGGAGAAAAGGGTGTTAACGGAAAATATTAGATCGACGTGGTTTCAATCGATGGAGCATATCCGGGTGTTGGCGACAGTGGTTCCCGCATGATGAGCGTTGATTGCTATTGAATAGATTCCGCACGGGTTTCTCGATCATTCTAAAGTGTGATAATAAGTGTTCAGATAATAAGTGTTCAGATAATAAGTTCATTGATCATTTGTTGAACTTATTAACTAAAGATTTTCATTAATAAATAGGGCTCTTTCTGCACTTTTATTACATATCTATCAACGTAATTCGCATGATCGCACGAGTTTCCAGGCGTGTGATAATTCTCAGAGTCGCACTAGTGAAATCTGCCGACGGAACTATTTAATTTAGTGTTGTTAGACTGGTTCTCGCCGTTACTATTTTAACTTTTTGAACGCAAGGGCGACAACCCACTTGTCGAAATCGCAGCACGCTGATTGGGTTATATTTTTGGAAAATCTATCAGAATTTAATATCAAACGCATCATTAAAGATGGGTCAAGGTCACTCGCGGAAAAACGGGCTCCCTGTCTGATTGTTGCGTTAAAACTCAATTAAATTCACATTTTCTGTACCGGAGATGTACGATTGTGAGTCAACTTACTATGATATGGAGATATGTAATAAAAATAGAACCGGATGAGTGTCTGGATTTTGACGAATTATCGCACTCGATTTGTTCCCGCACTCGAGGTATCGCTCCGCCAACAAATCACGTACGATAATTTCGTCAAAATCCAGACACTCATGCGGTTCTATCTATTTATTTATCAGTCGTCTGCTCAGAGCACACTAACATCCCTCCAAATAAATAATAGAACAATCCGATGTGCACTTTTTATCTGACTGGGATAATCTATTTAGTATAGAAAGGGTTAAGGGTTAATTAAGCCATCTGCGTTATCTTTTAACCGACGTCAAGGAGATGTGACGTCAACCCACACATATCATATAGGAATCACTGAACTAAATGGTTTCCCATAGGCGACAGTGTTAACGTTTCGGCCAAATTCACTGAATTGAAGCCTGCAGGCCATACCAGTGATGTTTACCCAGCTAGATTGACACCAGTTGATCACGAAAATGCAAGAAAAATCATAGGTCATGTGTTTACTTTTTTAAATAAATCCCCAAGTCTACGACAGGGCTATCTCACAGCCAAATTTGATCTGGAAAAACCCAAGACTACAGCATGCAGCTAGTTAAATAAATTTCCCGCTCACAAAAATCCATTCCCCCATTCATTCACCAGTTAAAATTATTTAGATATTATGTACAAATCAAATAAACGCGATGTCATCATTTAATAACGTGTCGCATGTATCAGGTGAAGGTCATTCTTCAGTTACCTTCACCTTTAGCATTCCACGGTGTACTCGCTCCCCGACTCTAGAACACATTTAGCTCCCTGGTTCATATATATATGTATATGTGTGAAACACAGCGTTTCTTATAGTATTTTATCAAAATATAGACCTTACTGAAATCAAAAATGGATTATATCGAGCAGTAGTGGTTTACTTTTCCAATATGAGGCATCCTGAAAATTAATGTCAATCCTCAAAATAAAGCCAAAAAATTAAGATTTTTTTTTCAATTTTACTAGCTGATGCATATCGTATAACTGAAGTATGCCCTTATATACCATAATATTACTAAATTGAAGAGGAAATGTTAATATACATTTTGAGAGGGATATCTTGTCCAATTTTAAACACTTTTCATGCAGAATTTGGCGATTTATAATAAACATTTACCAAAATTAACAGAAAATAAAAATAAAAAATACTTTAATAGCAATATAAAGCAACCATAAGAAGTCAATTTAAATATCTAAACATAATGATACAACATCAGACACAGCCTCAGACATGAAATTTTACCAGATGGCAGGGCATACTGTCTGTTTAACAAACCTGCCATGGCAATTTTGCACGACAGTAACTCTAGTGGTGATGCCATCACCCCCCCCCCCCGACTTGGGGTGGGGCTACGGTCCCCGTTAAGACTACTGGGTGCCGGAAAAGCTTAATTGGGTCAACTGTCACCTTTTCCCAATTGGGGGGGGGGGGGGGGGGTTAACACTCCTCAAAATTGTGGGGAGAGGGGCTTTAGACCCCCTGACCCCCTAATGGTACATGAAGTCCATGCAAAATTCCCAGATTTATCACTTTCTTTACTATCTACAGGCGAATCCATGGGTTTCTTCTTTAAATATGTCAAAAAACTTATCATGGTGAGACGTGAATTTTCGTAAAATTCAAATTTTCCTTATAGGAATCACTGAACTAAATGGTTTCCCATAGGCGACAGTGTTAACGTTTCGGCCAAATTCACTGAATTGAAGCCTGCAGGCCATACCAGTGATGTTTACCCAGCTAGATTGACACCAGTTGATCACGAAAATGCAAGAAAAATCATAGGTCATGTGTTTACTTTTTTAAATAAATCCCCAAGTCTACGACAGGGCTATCTCACAGCCAAATTTGATCTGGAAAAACCCAAGACTACAGCATGCAGCTAGTTAAATAAATTTCCCGCTATCAAAAATCCATTCCCCCATTCATTCACCAGTTATAATTATTTAGATATTATGTACAAATCAAATAAACGCGATGTCATCCTTTAATAACGTGTCGCATGTATCAGGTGAAGGTCATTCTTCAGTTACCTTCACCTTTAGCATTCCACGGTGTACTCTCTCCCCGACTCTAGAACACATTTAGCTCCCTGATTCCTATACCAAGGATTGGTTCACGGACCTATTTTTATTAGTTTTCATAAGTAGAACCCAAATTCGATTATTAGTGCTCGGCAGAGGCGGACTGGCCGATCGGGAGACCGGGAAATTTCCCGATGGGCCGGAGGCCGGACAAATTCTGATTCCATGTGATTTTCTAGCAAGCGAAAATCCGAGGTTTTTTTTTACGGTTTTTGGGGGGGGGGGGTATATGTTGGGCCGCAAATGAAACTGACGTGGGCCACCACATGTGTTGTTTAACCTGCCGTGTATCCAATAAGATGGCACTCTTCTCACATAAATTCATGAAGTGAATTCCATTTTAGGACGACGTCTGAGATTGTCCCGATTGTAACCTTATTTGGAACCGTCACTAAACAAGAATATATTGATTCGGAAATTATTCCACATATCAAATGTTTTACTTCGGATAATGTGTACTGCCAATATATATATATAAATATATATCACCCGAGAAGTGGAAAACCGGCGATGAAAGACAGAAGTTACCTAAATTGGGAAGTTTGCAGGTTCCCAATGTGAGCATAATATGACGTTCGGGGGGTGGGGGGGGGGGGGCTGATCGTGAGACCGGGAAAATTCCGGACGTGGGCCGCCACATGTGTTGTTTAACCAGCCGAATTGGCTAATCGTAATTTTGTCATTAAATGAACTTGTCAGCATCGTATAACACCACGTAAAGACCCCGTTAATCTCGAGATTCCAGCTGAAATCCCAAAAAAATCTCACGCACCCCTCCCGGAACCTCCCCCAATTGAAATTTACTACAAAATAGGAACGCTTCAGTTGATGCCAGTCTAGATGCTAGGATTTGCGATTTTCTTGTATAGTTTTAAAAATTTTCTCACCCCGGGCCGAACAACACACCATGAACAGCCCGGTGTGTCCTGGTCTCTTGTCCGTAGCCGTGTGCATTTGTCTGGAGTTAGACCGCTGTCTGGCGTTAGACCACTGCACTATAGATGTCAGAATTTATGCAATTTTTCAGGTAAAAATATCTGAATGGTCTCATATCGGGAATATCTCACGCACCCCTCCCGGAACCTCCCCCAATTGAAATTTACTACAAAATAGGAACGCTTCAGTTGATGCCAGTCTAGATGCTAGGATTTGCGATTTTCTTGTATAGTTTTAAAAATTTTCTCACCCCGGCCGAGCCGAACAACACACCATGAACAGCTCGGTGTGTCCTGGTCTCTTGTCCGTAGCCGTGTGCATTTGTCTGGAGTTAGACCGCTGTCTGTAGTTAGACCGCTAGATGTCCGAATTTATGCAATTTTTCAGGTAAAAATATCTGAATGGTCTCATATCGGGAATATATAGAACCATGGTTTGTGAATATATAGGATATATTATGCCAGAGGTGCAAATGGAATTATGCAAAAACATGTATTTGGTCTGATTCTGATTCAAGGGGGGGGGGTGCAGTTGGAATTTCCCAAGGTGGACTGTGGACACCCCCGACCAGATGGGCCGCCGGTATTAAATTAATTTCCCGGGCCAGTTTTTTGGCCCAGTCCGCCTCTGGTGCTCGGTTCCTTGCAGAAACATCACACATGATACACCCAGTCCCAGTCAAGACCATCACACAATGAAGTTGACTCCCAAATATGGTCATATATATAGTATGACCATAACAGCGGGACAAATCCCAATGTGTATTACCAAACTCCTCATTAAATATTAACCCCAAATAGTATATGAGAAGCTACAATTCCCCAATATATCACGCTACTCAGTCCCAATATATCACGCTACTCAGTCCCAATATATCACGAATATATCACGCTACTCAGTCCCAATATATCACGCTACTCAGTCCCAATATATCACGCTACTCAGTCCCAATATATCACGCTACTCAGTCCCAATATATCACGCTACTCAGTCCCAATATATCACGCTACTCAGTCCCAATATATAACGCTACTCAGTCCCAATATATCACGCTACTCAGTCCCAATATATCACGCTACTCAGTCCCAATAGATCACGCTACTCAGTCCCAATATATAACGCTACTCAGTCCCAATATATCACGCTACTCAGTCCCAATATATCACGCTACTCAGTCCCAGTATATTCTATAATTACAATCATGGGTATATAATATATGATCTTGAGCGCGTTACCATTTCTGACATTGTCTTGTGTCACTTTACCTCACAGAGACCCACCAAATAAATCAATCGAACAGACCAAACTAAAGGCAGCAGGAATACCCAGTGTAGGGTGTCGATGATTTCCTCGAGCGATATTCTATCGTAGCGGCGCGATGGCTCGATGGTAGTATAAAGGCAAGCGCGTATAGAGAACATTGTCTGCCGCGCGGAGTAAATCTGTCCCCTGTGAAATTAGCAATTATATTTAAAATCAGATAAATATACGAGATGATGTGATTTGAGTTTAGTAGATTCATTACTCGGCTACTCTCGGATTGGGATACGAGTGATCACAAGGACGACATCTTAAACGAATGTCGTCTGCCTACAGAACATGGGTGCGTTCGATTTTATTTTGATGAGGAGCATGAACTGTCGTCTGCTATCGAAATTAGCCGCGTTCAATTTGATTTTGATGAGATGCCACATATAATATTTTCGATTTAAGTATCGGAGCGGAATGCTATATGTGAATCCAATCAAAAAAGACTGCGAAACAGGAACGAGCGACCGACAATACTAGACAATTAAAGAGACATTATTAAACCCCGCCATCACGTGGTATGTCATTTCCATATTTATGTATGCCTTTTTTGGAAATAAGGCAATGATTGGATGTTGATTGTGGTTATGATACTTTGTCAGGGATAATTATGTAGGCCGTGGCTAGAGTACCGTATACGATGACGACGATAATGATGGTGGTGATGACGATAATGATGGTGGTGATGATGACGATGACGACGATAATGATGGTGTTATGAGGACGATAATGATGATGATGATGACGACGATAATGATGGTGGTTATGAGGACGATAATGATGGTTGTTATGAGGACGATAATGATGGTGTTGATGACGACGATAATGATGGTGTTGATGACGACGATAATGATGGTGGTTATGAGGACGATAATGATGATGACGATGACGATGATGACGATAATGATGGTGTTGATGACGACGATAATGATGGTGGTGATGATGACGATGACGACGATAATGATGGTGGTGATGATGACGATGACGACGATAATGATGGTGGTGATGATGACGATGACGACGATAATGATGGTGTTGATGACGACGATAATGATGATGATGATGACGACGATAATGATGATGATGATGACGACGATAATGATGGTGGTGATGATGACGATGACGACGATAATGATGGTGTTGATGACGACGATAATGATGGTGGTGATGACGACGATAATGATGGTGGTGATGACGACGATAAATATGGTGGTGATGATGACGATGACGACGATAATGATGGTGGTGATGACGACGATGACAACGAAAATAAAAGATAGCAGAAACCCATAATTATGGTGTAGATGAGGACGATAATGATGGTGTTGATGACGACGATAATGATGGTGTTGATGACGACGATAATGATGGTGGTTATGAGGACGATAATGATGGTGTTGATGACGACGATAATGATGATGACGATAACGATGGTGGTGGTGATGACGATGGCGACGATAATGATGGTGGTGATGACGACGATAATGATGGTGTTGATGACGACGATAATGATGGTGGTTATGAGGACGATAATGATGATGACGATGACGACGATAATGATGGTGGTGATGACGACGATAATGATGGTGGTGATGATGACGATGACGACGATAATGATGGTGGTGATGACGACGATAATGATGGTGTTGATGACGACGAGAATGATGGTGGTTATGAGGACGATAATGGTGATGACGATGACACCGATAATGATGATGACGATGACGACGATAATGATGGTCGTGATGACGACGATAATGATGGTGGTGATGACGACGATAATGACGATAATGATGGTGGTGATGACGACGATAATGATGATGGTTATGATGACGATGACGACGATAATGATGGTGGTGATGACGACGATAATGATGGTGGTTATGAGGACGATGACGACGATAATGATGATGACGATGACGACGATAATGATGGTGGTGATGACGACGATAATGAGGGTGGTTATGAGGACGATGACGACGATAATGATGGTGGTGATGACGACGATAATGAGGGTGGTTATGAGGACGATGACGACGATAATGATGATGACGATGACGAAGATAATGATGGTGGTGATGACGATGACGACGATAATGATGGTGGTTATGATGACGATGACGACGATAATGATGGTGGTTATGATGACGATGACGACGATAATGATGGTGGTGATGGTGGTGATGACGACGATAATGATGGTGGTGATGACGATGGCGACGATAAAGATGGTGGTGATGACGACGATAATGAGGGTGGTTATGAGGACGATGACGACGATAATGATGGTGGTGATGACGACGATAATGAGGGTGGTTATGAGGACGATGACGACGATAATGATGGTGGTGATGACGACGATAATGATGGTGGTTATGAGGACGATGACGACGATAATGATGGTGGTGATGACGACGATAATGAGGGTGGTTATGAGGACGATGACGACGATAATGATGGTGGTGATGACGACGATAATGAGGGTGGTTATGAGGACGATGACGACGATAATGATGGTGGTGATGACGACGATAATGAGGGTGGTTATGAGGACGATGACGACGATAATGATGGTGGTGATGACGACGATAATGAGGGTGGTTATGAGGACGATGATAATGATGACGACAATGACGAAGATAATGATGGTGATGATGACGATGACGACGATAATTATGGTGGTTATGATGGCGATGACGACGATAGTGATGGTGGTTATGATGACGATGCCGACGATAATGATGGTGGTGATGACGACGATAATGATGGAGGTGATGACGATGACGACGATAATGATGGTGGTTATGATGACGATGACGACGATAATGATGGTGGTTATGATGATGATGAGGACGATAATGATGGTGTGATGGTGGTGATGACGACGATAATGATGATGGTTATGATGACGATGACGACGATAATGATGGTGGTGATGACGACGATAATGATGGTGGTTATGAGGACGATGACGACGATAATGATGATGTCGATGACGACGATAATGATGGTGGTGATGACGACGATAATGAGGGTGGTTATGAGGACGATGACGACGATAATGATTGTGGTGATGACGACGATAATGAGAGTGGTTATGAGGACGATGACGACGATAATGATGACGACGATGACGAAGATAATGATGGTGGTGATGACGAAGATAATGATGGTGGTTATGATGACGATGACGACGATAATGATGGTGGTTATGATGACGATGGCGACGATAATGATGGTGGTGATGGTGGTGATGACGACGATAATGATGGTGGTGATGACGATGGCGACGATAAAGATGGTGGTGATGACGACGATAATGAGGGTGGTTATGAGGACGATGACGACGATAATGATGGTGGTGATGACGACGATAATGAGGGTGGTTATGAGGACGATGACGACGATACTGATGGTGGTGATGACGACGATTATGATGGTGGTTATGAGGACGATGACGACGATAATGATGGTGGTGATGACGACGATAATGAGGGTGGTTATGAGGACGATGACGACGATAATGATGGTGGTGATGACGACGATAATGAGGGTGGTTATGAGGACGATGACGACGATAATGATGGTGGTGATGACGACGATAATGAGGGTGGTTATGAGGACGATGACAAAGATAATGATGGTGGTGATGACGACGATAATGAGGGTGGTTATGAGGACGATGACGACGATAATGATGACGACAATGACGAAGATAATGATGGTGATGATGACGATGACGACGATAATTATGGTGGTTATGATGACGATGACGACGATAATGATGGTGGTTATGATGACGATGCCGACGATAATGATGGTGGTGATGACGACGATAATGATGGTGGTGATGACGATGACGACGATAATGATGGTGGTTATGATGACGATGACGACGATAATGATGGTGGTTATGATGATGATGAGGACGATAATGATGGTGGTTATGAGGACGATGACGACGATAATGATGGTGATGACGATGACGACGATAATGATGGTGGTAATGATGACGATGGCGACGATAATGATGGTGGTTATGACGACGATAATGATGGTGGTGACGATGACGACGATCATGATGGTGGTAATGATGACGATGACGACGATAACGATGGTGGTTATGATGATGGCGACGATAATGATGGTGGTTATGATGACGATGACGACGATAATGATGGTGATGACGATGACGACGATCATGATGGTGGTAATGATGACGATGACGACGATAATGATGGTGGTGATGACGATGGCGACGATAATGATGGTGGTTATGATGACGATGACGACGATAATGATGGTGATGACGATGACGACGATCATGATGTTGGTAATGATGACGATGACGACGATAATGATGTTGGCGATGACGATGGCGACGATAATGATGGTGGTTATGATGACGATGACGACGATAATGATGGTGATGATGACGACGACGATCATGATGTTGGTAATGATGACGATGACGACCATAATGATGGTGGCGATGACGATGGCGACGATAATGATGGTGGTTATGATGACGATGACGACGATAATGATGGTGGTTATGATGATGATGACGACGATAATGATGGTGGTGATGATGACGATGACGACGATCATGATGGTGGTAATGATGACGATGGCGACGATAATGATGTGGTGATTATGACGACGATAACGATGATGATGACGATGAAGACGATAACGATGATGATGATGACGATGACGACTATAATGATGATGATGATGACGACGATGACGACTATAATGATGGTGATGATGATGACGATGACGACGACGAGGACGACAACAACAAGTGTGATGGCTATGATGATGATGATGGCGACGATGATGACGATGCTTGTGATAACGATGACAATAAATTTGCTGATAATGATGACGATGACAACCACGATGGCGATGATGACTGCCAAACGAAACGGCCATACTAACACGGCCATACTAACACGACCATACTAACACGGCCATACGAACACGGCCATACTAACACGGCCATACGAACACGGTCATACGAACACGGCCATACGAACACGGCCCTATTAACACGGCCATACTAACACGGCCCTATTAACACGGCCATACTAACACGGCCATACGAACACGGCCCTATTAACACGGCCATACTAACACGTTGTTTTCATAGCTCTGGATAATTATATCTTTTCACTCTGTATTTCATCACAATTATGATTGAGTGAAATACAGATTTTCATAGCATTGTATGTTGTTGTTGTTATTCGGAGTGTTAAGCGACCACACCGAATCAGCAGACGAAGTTTTGTTTTGTCGGAGGACGAAGAACATGAGTTTAGTTTTTTTAGTTTAAACATCTTTAATTATTAATTTGATAACACATAGTAAATGACACATACATTTATTTATTCAGACAATGGGATTGGAGGACAGGTGCTGTCTCACTTATTAGTGCCTCCTCTTCCGTTTGTTATTACATTGTAAAATAAATAAAGAACAACGGAAAAGCAACATGACTACCAAAAGCAATATGAACTTTATAGTGTGGGTATCAACTATAGATCGTGTATAGTTTTTAGTAGAAGCAAGCTGCTATGATTTTCAGTTTGGAGGGATTTTTAAGATTCTATTCCAATTTTGTATCCAGCCGGAAGTAGAAAAAGATGAGAGGGTACCGATATGGTGAAAAACGGCATGTAAATCAGCCTTAGCCTTCAAAACGAAAATCGCTAAACAACCAATAATGTTAACTCTGACCTTTCTGAGCACATCTGCTGCGTCGCCTGAACCAGTAAACCATAGAGGCAAGTGGATCGGATGATTTGGGGACATATTGCGTCTATTTTGGGTAGATTTGGTCAAAAACTTGCGCAAAAAATGCTCGAAAATATGCTGAATTTTTGACTAGAGTCAACTTATTTAGCACAACCAATCCCGATGTTGAAAATATACATGCCTTGACTCTACCCCTAACAGTATACAAGACACCAGTTTTTGAACAGTTGCCCCCACACTAGCGAAATCTATTTCATTCCTCGTATTGTCTTTAACGTGTTTGACGAATGTCAATTAACCATAGAGTTAGAGACAGAACCAAATTGATGATTAACTAGTCATACAGCTCTAACGGCAAAATGAACAATGACTGTTTTCAACTAAATCGGGTCTTGTGTTCAATGTTATAAATCTATATTTTATCTGGGCAATACCCCCCCCCCCCATCCACTACCCTAGGTCCCCCCCGCCCCTACCCCTACCAACGAGGTGTGTTTAACTTATAAGTACAGGAAATAGCAGTGGAAATGGTGTCGAACCCAACAATAGGCAGACAAATAACTAAATACGCCGCGCGGCCTCCGGTTGCCCCCGAAAAACAAAATTTATTTCTGCGAATGTTTTTTTGGAAATACAATACTTGACCTAATGTTGAAAATAACTATAAAATAAAAAAATAAACACTTCAACATTATAATGGAACAACTTACAAGCGGACCCGGTAGATAAATACCTATTGCTTTCAAACCCACACCACGTCACACTCAGAAGTATTCACAACTATATATTTTGCGTCGCATATTTGAATGAAAATCTCCATTCAAAATGTATAACTTGACCCCCCGTTTAAAATATGTTCAACTGTTGATAATGTCATGACTTAAACAATGGCAGTTGGAAACTTTAGCCACAATATATATTGTGTTTGTTGTGATAGTTTTCAACCAATATTAATGTGAAATAATTGTGCTGGGGTAGGCCTAGCTTAAGACTAGAATGAAATATATAGTAATACAATTGGATTATTGTCAACCATAGCAAGTATAGGGTTGATACTTTCAAACCATTGTAAAGTTTAATGATCCAGTTGAAAAAATTCCATCTCAACGTGCAAATAAAATTTTCCAAGGTTGTGCATTTTGGTCTGGCAACAATAATGTGAAATAATTGTGCTGAGTTAGGCCTAGCTTAAGTCAAGAATGAAATATATAGCAAAACAAAATTGGATTATTTTCAACCATACCAAGTTAAAGGTTGATACTTTCAAACCATTGTTTAAGTTCCCATGACCCTTTAGTCTCATCCCTGTGCAATAATTGAGATGTTTATTTGCCCGTTTTTCGGTTATTTGTTCCACACCACCCACTTGATTGCTTTCCAACTCGCTCTGGGAACTCTCGTGTTGGTATTCACGATCAAGTTACATCACTCGATCCATTGTTGACAGCGTCTTGGGAGTTCTGGAGATCCTATGGTCGGCAATTGTTATCAAATTACACCACTGATACTGGGTGGTGATAAATTGCCGTGCATGTTCTCCAAGGAAATCAGGCATCCTGAGAGAGAACAGTGTGAATTGTGTATAACTCTGGTCATTGTAAAATGTTATCAAAATTGCATACAGGGACGTGTTTACCCCCCCCCACATGTTTGATACATAATTTCAATAGTTGGACATCTCATGCCTAACATGCTGACACAACATTATAGTGTAGGGGCAAATTTAATGTAGATCTTGTATACTTTTTTAGTAGAAGCAAGCCACTATGATTTTCATAACCTATTCAGTTTGGACGGATTTGTAAGACTCTATTCCAATTTTGTCTCCAGCCGGAAGTAGAACAAGATGAGAGGGTACCGATATGGCGAAAAACGGCATGTACATCAAGATGAGAGGGTACCGATATGAGAGGGTACCGATGAGAGGGAACCGATATGAGAGGGTACCGATGAGAGGGTACCGATATGAGAGGGTACCGATGAGAGGGTACCGATATGGTGAAAAACGGCATGTAAATCAGCCCTACCCTTCAAAACGAAAATCGCTAAACAACCAATAATTTTAACTCTGACCTTCCTGTGCACATCTGCTGAGTCGCCTGAACCAGTAAACCACAAAGGCAAGAAGATCGGATGATTTGGGGACATATCGCGGCATTTGGGATAGATTTTGTCATGCGCAAAACTCCTCGAAAATATGCTGATTTTTGCTCATGACGGCAGCCATTGCGGATATGGAGATCACGTGACATTAACAAATTGGAATAGAGTCCAATTATTTAGCACAACACATTTCGATGTTGAAAATATACATGCGTTGTTTCTACTAAAACGTATACAAGGAACAAGTTTCTGAACAGTACTATTGTCACACACTGTTATACAGGTACATATAATCGGTCGTGAGTGACATTCATGTACGCAAATCGCACATTGTCTGCCCGTCTTAAACATGGCGCCGATATGAGGAACACTAATCGCACATTGTCTGCCCGTCTTATACATGGCGCCGATATGAGGAACACTAATCTCACATTGTCTGCCCGTCTTAAACATGGCGCCGATATGAGGAACACTAATCGCACATTGTCTGCCCGTCTTATACATGGCGCCGATATGAGGAATACTAATCACACATTGTCTGCCCGTCTTAAACATGGCGCCGATATGAGGAACACTAATTGCACATTGTCTGCCCGTCTTATACATGGCGCCGATATGAGGAACACTAATCGCACATTGTCTGCCCGTCTTATACATGGCGCCGATATGAGGAATACTAATCGCACATTGTCTGCCCGTCTTAAACATGGCGCCGATATGAGGAATACTAATCACACATTGTCTGCCCGTCTTAAACATGGCGCCGATATGAGGAATACTAATCGCACATTGTCTGTCCGTCTTATACATGGCGCCGATATGAGGAACACTAATCGCACATTGTCTGCCCGTCTTAAACATGGCGCCGATATGAGGAACACTAATCACACATTGTCTGCCCGTCTTATACATGGCGCCGATATGAGGAATACTAATCGCACATTGTCTGTCCGTCTTATACATGGCGCCGATATGAGGAATACTAATCACACATTGTCTGTCCGTCTTATACATGGCGCCGATATGAGGAATACTAATCGCACATTGTCTGTCCGTCTTATACATGGCGCCGATATGAGGAACACTAATTGCATATTGTCTGACCGTCTTATACATGGCGCCGATATGAGGAATACTAATCGCACATTGTCTGACCGTCTTATACATGGCGCCGATATGAGGAACACTAATCGCACATTGTCTGACCGTCTTAAACATGGCGCCGATATGAGGAATACTAATCGCACATTGTCTGTCCGTCTTATACATGGCGCCGATATGAGGAATACTAATCGCACATTGTCTGTCCGTCTTATACATGGCGCCGATATGAGGAACACTAATTGCACATTGTCTGACCGTCTTAAACATGGCGCCGATATGAGGAACACTAATCGCACATTGTCTGACCGTCTTAAACATGGCGCCGATATGAGGAACACTAATTGCACATTGTCTGACCGTCTTCAACATGGCGCCGATATGAGGAATACTAATCACACATTGTCTGCCCGTCTTATACATGGCGCCGATATGAGGAATACTAATCGCACATTGTCTGACCGTCTTATACATGGCGCCGATATGAGGAATACTAATCGCACATTGTCTGACCGTCTTATACATGGCGCCGATATGAGGAATACTAATCGCACATTGTCTGCCCGTCTTAAACATGGCGCCGATATGAGGAATACTAATCGCACATTGTCTGCCCGTCTTAAACATGGCGCCGATATGAGGAATACTAATCGCACATTGTCTGCCCGTCTTAAACATGGCGCCGATATGAGGAATTCTAATTGCACATTGTCTGCCCGTCTTATACATGGCGCCGATATGAGGAATACTAATCGCACATTGTCTGTCCGTCTTATACATGGCGCCGATATGAGGAATACTAATCGCACATTGTCTGACCGTCTTATACATGGCGCCGATATGAGGAATACTAATCGCACATTGTCTGCCCGTCTTAAACATGGCGCCGATATGAGGAACACTAATCGCACATTGTCTGCCGTCTTATACATGGCGCCGATATGAGGAATACTAATACACATTGTCTGCCCGTCTTATACATGGCGCCGATATGAGGAATACTAATCGCACATTGTCTGTCCGTCTTAAACATGGCGCCGATATGAGGAACACTAATCACACATTGTCTGCCCGTCTTATACATGGCGCCGATATGAGGAACACTAATTACACATTGTCTGCCCGTCTTATACATGGCGCCGATATGAGGAATACTAATCGCACATTGTCTGTCCGTCTTAAACATGGCGCCGATATGAGGAATACTAATTGCACATTGTCTGCCCGTCTTATACATGGCGCCGATATGAGGAATACTAATCGCACATTGTCTGTCCGTCTTATACATGGCGCCGATATGAGGAACACTAATCGCATATTGTCTGTCCGTCTTATACATGGCGCCGATATGAGGAACACTAATCGCATATTGTCTGTCCGTCTTATACATGGCGCCGATATGAGGAACACTAATCGCACATTGTCTGCCCGTCTTATACATGGCGCCGATATGAGGAATACTAATCGCACATTGTCTGCCCGTCTTATACATGGCGCAGATATGAGGAATACTAATCGCACATTGTCTGCCCGTCTTATACATGGCGCCGATATGAGGAATACTAATCACACATTGTCTGCCCGTCTTATACATGGCGCCGATATGAGGAATACTAATCGCACATTGTCTGTCCGTCTTAAACATGGCGCCGATATGAGGAATACTAATTGCACATTGTCTGCCCGTCTTATACATGGCGCCGATATGAGGAATACTAATCGCACATTGTCTGTCCGTCTTATACATGGCGCCGATATGAGGAACACTAATCGCATATTGTCTGTCCGTCTTATACATAGCGCCGATATGAGGAACACTAATCGCATATTGTCTGTCCGTCTTATACATGGCGCCGATATGAGGAACACTAATCGCACATTGTCTGCCCGTCTTATACATGGCGCCGATATGAGGAATACTAATCGCACATTGTCTGCCCGTCTTATACATGGCGCAGATATGAGGAATACTAATCGCACATTGTCTGTCCGTCTTATACATGGCGCCGATATGAGGAACACTAATCGCACATTGTCTGTCCGTCTTATACATGGCGCCGATATGAGGAACACTAATCACACATTGTCTGCCCGTCTTATACATGGCGCCGATATGAGGAACACTAATCGCACATTGTCTGCCCGTCTTAAACATGGCGCCGATATGAGGAATACTAATCGCACATTGTCTGTCCGTCTTATACATGGCGCCGATATGAGGAATACTAATCGCGCATTGTCTGTCCGTCTTATACATGGCGCCGATATGAGGAACACTAATTGCACATTGTCTGACCGTCTTAAACATGGCGCCGATATGAGGAACACTAATCGCACATTGTCTGACCGTCTTAAACATGGCGCCGATATGAGGAACACTAATTGCACATTGTCTGACCGTCTTCAACATGGCGCCGATATGAGGAATACTAATCACACATTGTCTGCCCGTCTTATACATGGCGCCGATATGAGGAATACTAATCGCACATTGTCTGACCGTCTTATACATGGCGCCGATATGAGGAATACTAATCGCACATTGTCTGACCGTCTTATACATGGCGCCGATATGAGGAATACTAATCGCACATTGTCTGCCCGTCTTAAACATGGCGCCGATATGAGGAATACTAATCGCACATTGTCTGCCCGTCTTAAACATGGCGCCGATATGAGGAATACTAATCGCACATTGTCTGCCCGTCTTAAACATGGCGCCGATATGAGGAATTCTAATTGCACATTGTCTGCCCGTCTTATACATGGCGCCGATATGAGGAATACTAATCGCACATTGTCTGTCCGTCTTATACATGGCGCCGATATGAGGAATACTAATCGCACATTGTCTGACCGTCTTATACATGGCGCCGATATGAGGAATACTAATCGCACATTGTCTGCCCGTCTTAAACATGGCGCCGATATGAGGAACACTAATCGCACATTGTCTGCCGTCTTATACATGGCGCCGATATGAGGAATACTAATACACATTGTCTGCCCGTCTTATACATGGCGCCGATATGAGGAATACTAATCGCACATTGTCTGTCCGTCTTAAACATGGCGCCGATATGAGGAACACTAATCACACATTGTCTGCCCGTCTTATACATGGCGCCGATATGAGGAACACTAATTACACATTGTCTGCCCGTCTTATACATGGCGCCGATATGAGGAATACTAATCGCACATTGTCTGTCCGTCTTAAACATGGCGCCGATATGAGGAATACTAATTGCACATTGTCTGCCCGTCTTATACATGGCGCCGATATGAGGAATACTAATCGCACATTGTCTGTCCGTCTTATACATGGCGCCGATATGAGGAACACTAATCGCATATTGTCTGTCCGTCTTATACATGGCGCCGATATGAGGAACACTAATCGCATATTGTCTGTCCGTCTTATACATGGCGCCGATATGAGGAACACTAATCGCACATTGTCTGCCCGTCTTATACATGGCGCCGATATGAGGAATACTAATCGCACATTGTCTGCCCGTCTTATACATGGCGCAGATATGAGGAATACTAATCGCACATTGTCTGCCCGTCTTATACATGGCGCCGATATGAGGAATACTAATCACACATTGTCTGCCCGTCTTATACATGGCGCCGATATGAGGAATACTAATCGCACATTGTCTGTCCGTCTTAAACATGGCGCCGATATGAGGAATACTAATTGCACATTGTCTGCCCGTCTTATACATGGCGCCGATATGAGGAATACTAATCGCACATTGTCTGTCCGTCTTATACATGGCGCCGATATGAGGAACACTAATCGCATATTGTCTGTCCGTCTTATACATGGCGCCGATATGAGGAACACTAATCGCATATTGTCTGTCCGTCTTATACATGGCGCCGATATGAGGAACACTAATCGCACATTGTCTGCCCGTCTTATACATGGCGCCGATATGAGGAATACTAATCGCACATTGTCTGCCCGTCTTATACATGGCGCAGATATGAGGAATACTAATCGCACATTGTCTGTCCGTCTTATACATGGCGCCGATATGAGGAACACTAATCGCACATTGTCTGTCCGTCTTATACATGGCGCCGATATGAGGAACACTAATCACACATTGTCTGCCCGTCTTATACATGGCGCCGATATGAGGAACACTAATCGCACATTGTCTGCCCGTCTTATACATGGCGCCGATATGAGGAATACTAATCGCACATTGTCTGTCCGTCTTAAACATGGCGCCGATATGAGGAATACTAATTGCACATTGTCTGCCCGTCTTAAACATGGCGCCGATATGAGGAATACTAATCGCACATTGTCTGACCGTCTTAAACATGGCGCCGATATGAGGAACACTAATCGCACATTGTCTGTCCGTCTTATACATGGCGCCGATATGAGGAACACTAATCACACATTGTCTGCCCGTCTTATACATGGCGCCGATATGAGGAATACTAATCGCACATTATCTGCCCGTCTTAAACATGGCGCCGATATGAGGAACACTAATCGCACATTGTCTGTCCGTCTTATACATGGCGCCGATATGAGGAATACTAATCGCACATTGTCTGCCCGTCTTATACATGGCGCCGATATCAGGAATACTAATCGCACATTGTCTGTCCGTCTTATACATGGCGCCGATATGAGGAATACTAATTGCACATTGTCTGCCCGTCTTATACATGGCGCCGATATGAGGAACACTAATCGCACATTGTCTGTCCGTCTTATACATGGCGCCGATATGAGGAATACTAATCGCATATTGTCTGCCCGTCTTAAACATGGCGCCGATATGAGGAATACTAATCGCACATTGTCTGCCCGTCTTATACATGGCGCCGATATGAGGAATACTAATTGCACATTGTCTGTCCGTCTTATACATGGCGCCGATATGAGGAATACTAATCGCACATTGTCTGACCGTCTTATACATGGCGCCGATATGAGGAATACTAATCGCACATTGTCTGCCCGTCTTAAACATGGCGCCGATATGAGGAATACTAATCGCACATTGTCTGACCGTCTTATACATGGCGCCGATATGAGGAATACTAATCACACATTGTCTGCCCGTCTTAAACATGGCGCCGATATGAGGAATACTAATCGCACATTGTCTGCCCGTCTTATACATGGCGCCGATATGAGGAATACTAATTGCACATTGTCTGTCCGTCTTATACATGGCGCCGATATGAGGAATACTAATCGCACATTGTCTGTCCGTCTTATACATGGCGCCGATATGAGGAATACTAATCGCACATTGTCTGTCCGTCTTAAACATGGCGCCGATATGAGGAATACTAATCGCACATTGTCTGCCCGTCTTATACATGGCGCCGATATGAGGAATACTAATCGCACATTGTGTGACCGTCTTAAACATGGCGCCGATATGAGGAATACTAATCGCACATTGTGTGACCGTCTTAAACATGGCGCCGATATGAGGAATACTAATTGCACATTGTCTGCCCGTCTTATACATGGCGCCGATATCAGGAATACTAATCGCACATTGTCTGCCCGTCTTATACATGGCGCCGATATGAGGAATACTAATCGCACATTGTCTGACCGTCTTATACATGGCGCCGATATGAGGAATACTAATCGCACATTGTCTGCCCGTCTTAAACATGGCGCCGATATGAGGAACACTAATCGCACATTGTCTGCCGTCTTATACATGGCGCCGATATGAGGAATACTAATACACATTGTCTGCCCGTCTTATACATGGCGCCGATATGAGGAATACTAATCGCACATTGTCTGTCCGTCTTAAACATGGCGCCGATATGAGGAACACTAATCACACATTGTCTGCCCGTCTTATACATGGCGCCGATATGAGGAACACTAATTACACATTGTCTGCCCGTCTTATACATGGCGCCGATATGAGGAATACTAATCGCACATTGTCTGTCCGTCTTAAACATGGCGCCGATATGAGGAATACTAATTGCACATTGTCTGCCCGTCTTATACATGGCGCCGATATGAGGAATACTAATCGCACATTGTCTGTCCGTCTTATACATGGCGCCGATATGAGGAACACTAATCGCATATTGTCTGTCCGTCTTATACATGGCGCCGATATGAGGAACACTAATCGCATATTGTCTGTCCGTCTTATACATGGCGCCGATATGAGGAACACTAATCGCACATTGTCTGCCCGTCTTATACATGGCGCCGATATGAGGAATACTAATCGGACATTGTCTGCCCGTCTTATACATGGCGCAGATATGAGGAATACTAATCGCACATTGTCTGCCCGTCTTATACATGGCGCCGATATGAGGAATACTAATCACACATTGTCTGCCCGTCTTATACATGGCGCCGATATGAGGAATACTAATCGCACATTGTCTGTCCGTCTTAAACATGGCGCCGATATGAGGAATACTAATTGCACATTGTCTGCCCGTCTTATACATGGCGCCGATATGAGGAATACTAATCGCACATTGTCTGTCCGTCTTATACATGGCGCCGATATGAGGAACACTAATCGCATATTGTCTGTCCGTCTTATACATGGCGCCGATATGAGGAACACTAATCGCATATTGTCTGTCCGTCTTATACATGGCGCCGATATGAGGAACACTAATCGCACATTGTCTGCCCGTCTTATACATGGCGCCGATATGAGGAATACTAATCGCACATTGTCTGCCCGTCTTATACATGGCGCAGATATGAGGAATACTAATCGCACATTGTCTGTCCGTCTTATACATGGCGCCGATATGAGGAACACTAATCGCACATTGTCTGTCCGTCTTATACATGGCGCCGATATGAGGAACACTAATCACACATTGTCTGCCCGTCTTATACATGGCGCCGATATGAGGAACACTAATCGCACATTGTCTGCCCGTCTTATACATGGCGCCGATATGAGGAATACTAATCGCACATTGTCTGTCCGTCTTAAACATGGCGCCGATATGAGGAATACTAATTGCACATTGTCTGCCCGTCTTAAACATGGCGCCGATATGAGGAATACTAATCGCACATTGTCTGACCGTCTTAAACATGGCGCCGATATGAGGAACACTAATCGCACATTGTCTGTCCGTCTTATACATGGCGCCGATATGAGGAACACTAATCACACATTGTCTGCCCGTCTTATACATGGCGCCGATATGAGGAATACTAATCGCACATTATCTGCCCGTCTTAAACATGGCGCCGATATGAGGAACACTAATCGCACATTGTCTGTCCGTCTTATACATGGCGCCGATATGAGGAATACTAATCGCACATTGTCTGCCCGTCTTATACATGGCGCCGATATCAGGAATACTAATCGCACATTGTCTGTCCGTCTTATACATGGCGCCGATATGAGGAATACTAATTGCACATTGTCTGCCCGTCTTATACATGGCGCCGATATGAGGAACACTAATCGCACATTGTCTGTCCGTCTTATACATGGCGCCGATATGAGGAATACTAATCGCATATTGTCTGCCCGTCTTAAACATGGCGCCGATATGAGGAATACTAATCGCACATTGTCTGCCCGTCTTATACATGGCGCCGATATGAGGAATACTAATTGCACATTGTCTGTCCGTCTTATACATGGCGCCGATATGAGGAATACTAATCGCACATTGTCTGACCGTCTTATACATGGCGCCGATATGAGGAATACTAATCGCACATTGTCTGCCCGTCTTAAACATGGCGCCGATATGAGGAATACTAATCGCACATTGTCTGACCGTCTTATACATGGCGCCGATATGAGGAATACTAATCACACATTGTCTGCCCGTCTTAAACATGGCGCCGATATGAGGAATACTAATCGCACATTGTCTGCCCGTCTTATACATGGCGCCGATATGAGGAATACTAATTGCACATTGTCTGTCCGTCTTATACATGGCGCCGATATGAGGAATACTAATCGCACATTGTCTGTCCGTCTTATACATGGCGCCGATATGAGGAATACTAATCGCACATTGTCTGTCCGTCTTAAACATGGCGCCGATATGAGGAATACTAATCGCACATTGTCTGCCCGTCTTATACATGGCGCCGATATGAGGAATACTAATCGCACATTGTGTGACCGTCTTAAACATGGCGCCGATATGAGGAATACTAATCGCACATTGTGTGACCGTCTTAAACATGGCGCCGATATGAGGAATACTAATTGCACATTGTCTGCCCGTCTTATACATGGCGCCGATATCAGGAATACTAATCGCACATTGTCTGCCCGTCTTATACATGGCGCCGATATGAGGAATACTAATCGCACATTGTCTGTCCGTCTTATACATGGCGCCGATATGAGGAATACTAATCACACATTGTCTGCCCGTCTTAAACATGGCGCCGATATGAGGAATACTAATCGCACATTGTCTGACCGTCTTATACATGGCGCCGATATGAGGAATACTAATCGCACATTGTCTGCCCGTCTTATACATGGCGCCGATATGAGGAATACTAATCGCACATTGTCTGTCCGTCTTATACATGGCGCCGATATGAGGAATACTAATCGCACATTGTCTGCCCGTCTTATACATGGCGCCGATATGAGGAATACTAATCGCACATTGTCTGCCCGTCTTATACATGGCGCCGATATGAGGAATACTAATCGCACATTGTCTGACCGTCTTATACATGGCGCCGATATGAGGAATACTAATCGCACATTGTCTGTCCGTCTTATACATGGCGCCGATATGAGGAACACTAATCGCACATTGTCTGTCCGTCTTATACATGGCGCCGATATGAGGAATACTAATTGCACATTGTCTGCCCGTCTTATACATGGCGCCGATATGAGGAATACTAATCGCACATTGTCTGCCCGTCTTATACATGGCGCCGATATGAGGAATACTAATCGCACATTGTCTGCCCGTCTTATACATGGCGCCGATATGAGGAATACTAATCGCACATTGTCTGACCGTCTTATACATGGCGCCGATATGAGGAACACTAATCGCACATTGTCTGCCCGTCTTAAACATGGCGCCGATATGAGGAATACTAATCGCACATTGTCTGCCCGTCTTATACATGGCGCCGATATGAGGAACACTAATCGCACATTGTCCGACCGTCTTAAACATGGCGCCGATATGAGGAATACTAATCACACATTGTCTGCCCGTCTTAAACATGGCGCCGATATGAGGAATACTAATCGCACATTGTCTGCCCGTCTTATACATGGCGCCGATATGAGGAATACTAATCGCACATTGTCTGTCCGTCTTATACATGGCGCCGATATGAGGAATACTAATCACACATTGTCTGCCCGTCTTAAACATGGCGCCGATATGAGGAATACTAATCGCACATTGTCTGCCCGTCTTACACATGGCGCCGATATGAGGAATACTAATCGCACATTTGCTGACCGTCTTATACATGGCGCCGATATGAGGAACACTAATCGCACATTGTCTGCCCGTCTTAAACAAGGCGCCGATATGAGGAATACTAATCGCACATTGTCTGCCCGTCTTATACATGGCGCCGATATGAGGAACACTAATCGCACATTGTCTGACCGTCTTATACATGGCGCCGATATGAGGAACACTAATCACACATTGTCTGCCCGTCTTAAACATGGCGCCGATATGAGGAACACTAATCGCACATTGTCTGACCGTCTTAAACATGGCGCCGATATGAGGAATACTAATCGCACATTGTCTGCCCGTCTTATACATGGCGCCGATATGAGGAACACTAATCGCACATTGTCTGACCGTCTTATACATGGCGCCGATATGAGGAACACTAATCACACATTGTCTGCCCGTCTTAAACATGGCGCCGATATGAGGAATACTAATCGCACATTGTCTGCCCGTCTTAAACATGGCGCCGATATGAGGAATACTAATCGCACATTGTCTGCCCGTCTTATACATGGCGCCGATATGAGGAACACTAATCGCACATTGTCTGACCGTCTTATACATGGCGCCGATATGAGGAACACTAATCACACATTGTCTGCCCGTCTTAAACATGGCGCCGATATGAGGAATACTAATCGCACATTGTCTGCCCGTCTTAAACATGGCGCCGATATGAGGAACACTAATCGCACATTGTCTGACCGTCTTAAACATGGCGCCGATATGAGGAATACTAATCACACATTGTCTGCCCGTCTTAAACATGGCGCCGATATGAGGAATACTAATCGCACATTGTCTGCCCGTCTTATACATGGCGCCGATATGAGGAATACTAATCGCACATTGTCTGTCCGTCTTATACATGGCGCCGATATGAGGAATACTAATCACACATTGTCTGCCCGTCTTAAACATGGCGCCGATATGAGGAATACTAATCGCACATTGTCTGCCCGTCTTATACATGGCGCCGATATGAGGAATACTAATCGCACATTGTCTGTCCGTCTTATACATGGCGCCGATATGAGGAATACTAATCACACATTGTCTGCCCGTCTTAAACATGGCGCCGATATGAGGAATACTAATCGCACATTGTCTGTCCGTCTTATACATGGCGCCGATATGAGGAATACTAATCACACATTGTCTGTCCGTCTTATACATGGCGCCGATATGAGGAATACTAATCACACATTGTCTGCCCGTCTTAAACATGGCGCCGATATGAGGAATACTAATCGCACATTGTCTGTCCGTCTTATACATGGCGCCGATATGAGGAATACTAATCACACATTGTCTGTCCGTCTTATACATGGCGCCGATATGAGGAATACTAATCGCACATTGTCTGTCCGTCTTATACATGGCGCCGATATGAGAAATACTAATCGCACATTGTCTGACCGTCTTATACATGGCGCCGATATGAGGAATACTAATCGCACATTGTCTGCCCGTCTTAAACATGGCGCCGATATGAGGAATACTAATCGCACATTGTCTGCCCGTCTTATACATGGCGCCGATATGAGGAACACTAATCGCACATTGTCTGTCCGTCTTATACATGGCGCCGATATGAGGAACACTAATCGCACATTGTCTGCCCGTCTTATACATGGCGCCGATATGAGGAACACTAATCGCACATTGTCTGTCCGTCTTATACATGGCGCCGATATGAGGAATACTAATCGCACATTGTCTGCCCGTCTTAAACATGGCGCCGATATGAGGAATACTAATTGCATATTGTCTGCCCGTCTTATACATGGCGCCGATATGAGGAACACTAATCGCACATTGTCTGCCCGTCTTATACATGGCGCCGATATGAGGAACACTAATCGCACATTGTCTGACCGTCTTATACATGGCGCCGATATGAGGAACACTAATCACACATTGTCTGCCCGTCTTAAACATGGCGCCGATATGAGGAACACTAATTGCACATTGTCTGCCCGTCTTAAACATGGCGCCGATATGAGGAACACTAATCGCACATTGTCTGCCCGTCTTAAACATGGCGCCGATATGAGGAATACTAATCGCACATTGTCTGCCCGTCTTATACATGGCGCCGATATGAGGAATACTAATCGCACATTGTCTGTCCGTCTTATACATGGCGCCGATATGAGGAATACTAATCACACATTGTCTGCCCGTCTTAAACATGGCGCCGATATGAGGAATACTAATCGCACATTGTCTGCCCGTCTTTTAAATGGAATCAGGGAGTTAAATGTGTTCCAGAGTCGGGGAGCGAGTGCACCGTGGAATTCACCTGATACACGTGACACGTTATTAAAGGATGACATCGTGTTTGTTTGATTTGTACATCATATCCAAATAATTTAAACTGGTGATAGATTTTTGGGAGTGGGAAATTTATTTGACTAGCTGCTGTAGTTCTGGGTTTTTCCATATAAAATTTGGCTGTGGGATAGCCATGTCGTACACTTGGGGATTTACTAAAAAAAGTAAACACATGACCTATGATTTTTTCACGCATTTTCGTGATCAACTGGTGTCAATCTAGCTGGGTAAACATCACTGAAGTGGCATGCAGGATTCAATTCATTGAATTTCGCCGAAACGTTAACACTGTCGTCTATGGAAAACCATTTAATTCAGTGATTCCAAATGTCGCGTCTTATAAATGGCGCCGGTATGCGGAACATTAATCGCACATTGTCTCCCCGTCATATAAAATGGCGCCGGTAATCGGAACACTATGCCCGTCTTATAAAATGGCGTCGGTATACGGAACATTAATCGCACATTGTCTCCCCGTCATATAAAATGGCGCCGGTAATCGGAACACTATGCCCGTCTTATAAAATGGCGCCGGTATGCGGAACATTAATCGCACATTGTCTCCCCGTCTTATAAAATGGCGCCGGTAATCGGAACACTATGCCCGTCTTATAAAATGGCGCCGGTATGCGGAACATTAATCGCACATTGTCTCCCCGTCATATAAAATGGCGCCGGTAATCTGAACACTATGCCCGTCTTATAAATGGCGCCGGTATGCGGAACATTAATAGCACATTGTCTCCCCGTCTTATAAAATGGCGCCGGTAATCGGAACACTATGCCCGTCTTATAAATGGCGCCGGTATGCGGAACATTAATCGCACATTGTCTCCCCGTCTTATAAAATGGCGCCGGTAATCTGAACACTATGCCCGTCTTATAAATGGCGCCGGTATGCGGAACATTAATCGCACATTGTCTCCCCGTGTTATAAAATGGCGCCGGTAATCGGAACACTATGCCCGTCTTATAAAATGGCGCCGGTAATCGGAACACTATGCCCGTCTTATAAAATGGCGCCGGTATGCGGAACATTAATCGCACATTGTCTCCCCGTCTTATAAAATGGCGCCGGTAATGGGAACTCTATGCCCGTCTTATAAATGGCGCCGGTATGCGGAACATTAATATCACATTGTCTCCCCGTCTTATAAAATGACGCCGGTAATCGGAACACTATGCCCGTCTTATAAAATGGCGCCGGTAATCGGAACACTATGCCCGTCTTATAAAATGGCGCCGGTATGCGGAACATTAATCGCACATTGTCTCCCCGTCTGATAAAATGCGCCGGTAATCGGAACACTATGCCCGTCTTATAAATGGCGCCGGTATGCGGAACATTAATCGCACATTGTCTCCCCGTCTTATAAAATGGCGCCGGTAATCGGAACACTATGCCCGTCGTTTAAATGGCGCCGGTATGCGGAACATTAATCGCACATTGTCTCCCCGTCTTATAAAATGGCGCCGGTAATCTGAACACTATGCCCGTCTTATAAAATGGCGCCGGTAATCGGAACACTATGCCCGTCTTATAAAATGGCGCCGGCATGCGGAGGTATATTGTATTTACTCCTTATCTCGCAGTGGATCTAATATAATATCGACCTGGACATCGCGCGTGCTCTATGTTCCGACAAAGTCATCCAGATGAGATGAAACATGGCATCGCGCCTGCTCTACGTTCGGACATAGTCATACAGATGAAACATGACATCGCGCGTGCTCTACGTTCCGACATAGTCATTCAGATGAGATGAAACATGACATCCTGTCTGCTCTACGTTCGGACATAGTCATACAGATGAAACATGACATCGCGCGTGCACTACGTTCCGACATAGTCATCCAGATGAGATGAAACATGACTTCGCGCCTGCTCTACGTTCCGACATAGTCATACATATGAAACATTACATCGCGCGTGCTGCACGTTCCGACATAGTCATACAGATGAAACACGACATGCGCTCTACGCTCCGACATAGTCATACGGATGAAACATGACATGCGCTCTACGTTCCGACATAGTCATACAGATGAAACACGACATGCACTCTACGTTCCGACATAGTCATACAGATGAAACATGACATGGGCTCTACGTTCCGACATATTCATACAGATGAAACATGAGATGCGCTCTACGTTCCGACATAGTCATACAGATGCAACATGACATGCGCTCTACGTTCCGACATATTCATACAGATGAAACATGACATGCGCTATACGTTCCGACATAGTCATACAGATAAAACATCGCGCGTACTCTACGTTCCGACATAGTCATACAGATGAAACATGCATGCCGGATAACATCGCGCGTGCTCTACGTTCCGACATAGTCATACAGATAAAACATGACATGCCGGATAACATCGCGCGTGCTCTACGTTCCGACCTAGTCATCCATATGAAACATGACATGTCGGATAACATCGCGCGTGCTCTACGTTCCGACCTAGTCATACAGATGAAACATGACATGAAGGATAACATCGCGCGTACTCTACGTTCTAACATAGTCATACAGATGAAACATGACATGCCGGATAACATCGCGAGTGCTCTACGTTCCGACATAGTCATACAGATGAAACATGACATGCAGGATAACATCGCGCGTGCTCTACGTTCCGACATAGTCATCCAGATGAAACATGACATGCAGGATAATATCGCGAGTGCTCTACGTTCCGACATATTCATACAGATGAAACATGACATGCCGGATAACATCGCGCGTACTCAACGTTCCGACATAGTCATAAAGATGAAACATGACATGCCGGATAACATCGCGCGTACTCTAGGTTCTAACATAGTCATACAGATGAAACATGACATGCCGGATAACATCGCGCGTACTCTACGTTCCGACCTAGTCATACAGATGAAACATGACGTGCCGGATAATATCGCGTGTGCTCTTCGTTCTGACATAGTCATACAGATGAAACATGACATGCATGATAACATCGCGCGTACTCTACGTTCCGACCTAGTCATACAGATGAAACATGACATGCCGGGTAACATCGCGCGTGCTCTACGTTCCGACATAGTCATACAGATGAAACATGACATGCAGGATAACATCGCGCGTGCTCTACGTTCCGACATAGTCATACAGATGAAACATGACATGCCGGATAACATCGCGCGTACTCTACGTTCCGACCTAGTCATACAGATGAAACATGACATGCCGATAACATCGCGCGTGCTATACGTTCCGACCTAGTCATACAGATGAAACATGACATGCCGGATAACATCCTGCGTGCTCTACGTTCCGACCTAGTCATACAGATAAAACATGACATACATGATAACATCGCGCGTGCTCTACGTTCTAACATAGTCATACAGATGAAACATGACATGCCGGATAACATCGCGCGTGCTCTACGTTCAGAGCTAGTCAAACAGATGAAACATGACATGCCGGATAACATCGCGCGTACTCTACGTTCCGACCTAGTCATGCAGATAAAACATGACATGCCGGATAACATCGCGCGTACTCTACGTTCCGACCTAGTCATCCAGATGAAACATGACATGCAGGATAATATCGCGCGTACTCTACGTTCCGACATAGTCATACAGATGAAAAATGACATGCCGGATAACATCGCGCGTGCTCTACGTTCCGACCTAGTCATACAGATGAAACATGACATGCCGGATAACATCGCGCGTACTCTACGTTCCGACCTAGTCATACAGATGAAACATGACATTCAGGATAACATCGCGCGTGCTCTACGTTCCGACATAGTAATACATATGAAATACGACATGCCGGATAACATCGCGCGTTCTCTACGTTCTAACATAGTCATACAGATGAAACATGACATGCCGGATAACATCGCGCGTGCTCTATGTTCCGACATAGTCATACAGATGAAACATGACATGCCGGATAACATCGCGCGTACTCTACGTTCCGACCTAGTCATACAGATGAAACATGACATGCAGGATAACATCGCGCGTGCTCTACGTTCCGACATAGTAATACATATGAAATACGACATGCCGGATAACATCGCGCGTGCTCTACGTTCTAACATAGTCATACAGATGAAACATGACATGCCGGATAACATCGCGCGTGCTCTATGTTCCGACATAGTCATACAGATGAAACATGACATGCAGGATAACATCGCGCGTGCTCTACGTTCCGACCTAGTCATACAGATGAAACATGACATGCAGGATAACATCGCGCGTGCTCTACATTCCGACCTAGTCATACAGATGAAACATGACATGCCGGATAACATCGCGCGTGCTCTACGTTCCGACCTAGTCATACAGATGAAACATGACATGCAGGATAACATCGCGCGTGCTCTACGTTCCGACCTAGTTATACAGATGAAACATGACATGCCGGATAACATCGCGCGTGCTCTACGTTCCGACCTATTCATACAGATAAAACATGACATGCAGGATAACATCGCGAGTGCTCTACGTTCCGACCTAGTCATACAGATGAAACATGACATGCAGGATAACATCGCGAGTGCTCTACGTTCCGACCTAGTCATACAGATGAAACATGACATGCAGGATAACATCGCGCGTGCTCTACGTTCCGACCTAGTCATACAGATGAAATATGACATGCAGGATAACATCGCGCGTGCTCTTTATCCGACCTAGTCATACATATGAAACATTACATCGCGCGTGCTGCACGTTCCGACATAGTCATACAGATGAAACACGACATGCGCTCTACGCTCCGACATAGTCATACGGATGAAACATGACATGCGCTCTACGTTCCGACATAGTCATACAGATGAAACACGACATGCACTCTACGTTCCGACATAGTCATACAGATGAAACATGACATGGGCTCTACGTTCCGACATATTCATACAGATGAAATATGACATGCGCTCTACGTTCCGACATAGTCATACAGATGAAACATGAGATGCGCTCTACGTTCCGACATAGTCATACATATGCAACATGACATGCGCTCTACGTTCCGACATATTCATACAGATGAAACATGACATGCGCTATACGTTCCGACATAGTCATACAGATAAAACATCGCGCGTACTCTACGTTCCGACATAGTCATACAGATGAAACATGCATGCCGGATAACATCGCGCGTGCTCTACGTTCCGACATAGTCATACAGATAAAACATGACATGCCGGATAACATCGCGCGTGCTCTACGTTCCGACCTAGTCATCCATATGAAACATGACATGTCGGATAACATCGCGCGTGCTCTACGTTCCGACCTAGTCATACAGATGAAACATGACATGCAGGATAACATCGCGCGTACTCTACGTTCTAACATAGTCATACAGATGAAACATGACATGCCGGATAACATCGCGAGTGCTCTACGTTCCGACATAGTCATACAGATGAAACATGACATGCAGGATAACATCGCGCGTGCTCTACGTTCCGACATAGTCATCCAGATGAAACATGACATGCAGGATAATATCGCGAGTGCTCTACGTTCCGACATATTCATACAGATGAAACATGACATGCCGGATAACATCGCGCGTACTCAACGTTCCGACATAGTCATACAGATGAAACATGACATGCCGGATAACATCGTGCGTACTCTAGGTTCTAACATAGTCATACAGATGAAACATGACATGCCGGATAACATCGCGCGTACTCTACGTTCCGACCTAGTCATACAGATGAAACATGACGTGCCGGATAATATCGCGTGTGCTCTTCGTTCTGACATAGTCATACAGATGAAACATGACATGCATGATAACATCGCGCGTACTCTACGTTCCGACCTAGTCATACAGATGAAACATGACATGCCGGGTAACATCGCGCGTGCTCTACGTTCCGACATAGTCATACAGATGAAACATGACATGCAGGATAACATCGCGCGTGCTCTACGTTCCGACATAGTCATACAGATGAAACATGACATGCCGGATAACATCGCGCGTGCTCTACGTTCCGACCTAGTCATACAGATGAAACATGACATGCAGGATAACATCGCGCGTGCTCTACGTTCCGACCTAGTCATACAGATGAAACATGACATGCCGGATAACATCGCGCGTGCTCTACGTTCCGACCTATTCATACAGATAAAACATGACATGCAGGATAACATCGCGAGTGCTCTACGTTCCGACCTAGTCATACAGATGAAACATGACATGCAGGATAACATCGCGAGTGCTCTACGTTCCGACCTAGTCATACAGATGAAACATGACATGCAGGATAACATCGCGCGTGCTCTACATTCCGACCTAGTCATACAGATGAAATATGACATGCAGGATAACATCGCGCGTGCTCTTTATCCGACCTAGTCATACATATGAAACATTACATCGCGCGTGCTGCACGTTCCGACATAGTCATACAGATGAAACACGACATGCGCTCTACGCTCCGACATAGTCATACGGATGAAACATGACATGCGCTCTACGTTCCGACATAGTCATACAGATGAAACACGACATGCACTCTACGTTCCGACATAGTCATACAGATGAAACATGACATGGGCTCTACGTTCCGACATATTCATACAGATGAAATATGACATGCGCTCTACGTTCCGACATAGTCATACAGATGAAACATGAGATGCGCTCTACGTTCCGACATAGTCATACAGATGCAACATGACATGCGCTCTACGTTCCGACATATTCATACAGATGAAACATGACATGCGCTATACGTTCCGACATAGTCATACAGATAAAACATCGCGCGTACTCTACGTTCCGACATAGTCATACAGATGAAACATGCATGCCGGATAACATCGCGCGTGCTCTACGTTCCGACATAGTCATACAGATAAAACATGACATGCCGGATAACATCGCGCGTGCTCTACGTTCCGACCTAGTCATCCATATGAAACATGACATGTCGGATAACATCGCGCGTGCTCTACGTTCCGAACTAGTCATACAGATGAAACATGACATGCAGGATAACATCGCGCGTACTCTACGTTCTAACATAGTCATACAGATGAAACATGACATGCCGGATAACATCGCGAGTGCTCTACGTTCCGACCTAGTCATACAGATGAAACATGACATGCAGGATAACATCGCGCGTGCTCTACGTTCCGACATAGTCATCCAGATGAAACATGACATGCAGGATAATATCGCGAGTGCTCTACGTTCCGACATATTCATACAGATGAAACATGACATGCCGGATAACATCGCGCGTACTCAACTTTCCGACATAGTCATACAGATGAAACATGACATGCCGGATAACATCGCGCGTACTCTAGGTTTTAACATAGTCATACAGATGAAACATGACATGCCGGATAACATCGCGCATACTCTACGTTCCGACCTAGTCATACAGATGAAACATGACGTGCCGGATAATATCGCGTGTGCTCTTCGTTCTGACATAGTCATACAGATGAAACATGACATGCATGATAACATCGCGCGTACTCTACGTTCCGACCTAGTCATACATATGAAACATGACATGCCGGGTAACATCGCGCGTGCTCTACGTTCCGACATAGTCATACAGATGAAACATGACATGCAGGATAACATCGCGCGTGCTCTACGTTCCGACATAGTCATACAGATGAAACATGACATGCCGGATAACATCGCGCGTACTCTACGTTCCGACCTAGTCATACAGATGAAACATGACATGCCGATAACATCGCGCGTGCTATACGTTCCGACCTAGTCATACAGATGAAACATGACATGCCGGATAACATCCTGCGTGCTCTACGTTCCGACCTAGTCATACAGATAAAACATGACATACAGGATAACATCGCGCGTGCTCTACGTTCTAACATAGTCATACAGATGAAACATGACATGCCGGATAACATCGCGCGTGCTCTACGTTCAGAGCTAGTCATACAGATGAAACATGACATGCCGGATAACATCGCGCGTACTCTACGTTCCGACCTAGTCATGCAGATAAAACATGACATGCCGGATAACATCGCGCGTACTCTACGTTCCGACCTAGTCATCCAGATGAAACATGACATGCAGGATAATATCGCGCGTACTCTACGTTCCGACATAGTCATACAGATGAAACATGACATGCCGGATAACATCGCGCGTGCTCTACGTTCCGACCTAGTCATACAGATGAAACATGACATGCCGGATAACATCGCGCGTACTCTACGTTCCGACCTAGTCATACAGATGAAACATGACATGCAGGATAACATCGCGCGTGCTCTACGTTCCGACATAGTAATACATATGAAATACGACATGCCGGATAACATCGCGCGTGCTCTACGTTCTAACATAGTCATACAGATGAAACATGACATGCCGGATAACATCGCGCGTGCTCTATGTTCCGACATAGTCATACAGATGAAACATGACATGCCGGATAACATCGCGCGTACTCTACGTTCCGACCTAGTCATACAGATGAAACATGACATGCAGGATAACATCGCGCGTGCTCTACGTTCCGACATAGTAATACATATGAAATACGACATGCCGGATAACATCGCGCGTGCTCTACGTTCTAACATAGTCATACAGATGAAACATGACATGCCGGATAACATCGCGCGTGCTCTATGTTCCGACATAGTCATACAGATGAAACATGACATGCAGGATAACATCGCGCGTGCTCTACGTTCCGACCTAGTCATACAGATGAAACATGACATGCAGGATAACATCGCGCGTGCTCTACATTCCGACCTAGTCATACAGATGAAACATGACATGCCGGATAACATCGCGAGTGCTCTACGTTCCGACATAGTCATACAGATGAAACATGACATGCCGGATAACATCGCGCGTGCTCTACGTTCCGACCTAGTCATACAGATGAAACATGACATGCAGGATAACATCGCGCGTGCTCTACGTTCCGACCTAGTCATACAGATGAAACATGACATGCCGGATAACATCGCGCGTGCTCTACGTTCCGACCTATTCATACAGATAAAACATGACATGCAGGATAACATCGCGAGTGCTCTACGTTCCGACCTAGTCATACAGATGAAACATGACATGCAGGATAACATCGCGAGTGCTCTACGTTCCGACCTAGTCATACAGATGAAACATGACATGCAGGATAACATCGCGCGTGCTCTACGTTCCGACCTAGTCATACAGATGAAATATGACATGCAGGATAACATCGCGCGTGCTCTTTATCCGACCTAGTCATACATATGAAACATGACATGCCGGATAGCATCGCGCGTACTCTACCTTCTAACATAGTCATCCAGATGAAACATGACATGCCGGATAACATCGCGCGTGCTCTACGTTCCGACATAGTCATACAGATGAAACATGACATGCCGGATAACATCGCGAGTACTCTACGTTCCGACCTAGTCATCCATATGAAACATGACATGTCGGATAACATCCATTAGCAATCGACCACAACTTCGTTCGACTTTCCGACGAACTATATATGGGCACCACATATAATGCCAGCTTCGACTGAACTAATCGTAGTATATCCTATCAGGAATGCATAAGTCAATCGAATAAGGCATTCGAATAATACATTCCTGGGATTCCTGAGATCGGGAGATTATAATCATGTACTATGTATCCTTCTCTCTTATCATACAATGTCAGTTATCTCTATGCGAATACTATACTACTTATACACATCGTTGCAATTAGGACATTTTTTGTATATACATTTTGGGATTCAGTTGACATGAAAATATATTATTTCGAGTCATCTTTGAACCAGGGAATTCCACATCTTTCGAAGATAGTGTTCTGATTTATTTAACTTATGCATTTCTTGAACAACTGGTGCCAATCTAGCTGGGTAAACATCACTGGGGTGGCATGCAGGCTTCCATGCAGTGAATTTAGCTGAAACGTTAAAACTGTCGTCCACTATGGGAAACCATTTAGTTCAGTAATTCATGCAGCGACTGGCGCATATCTGTCCATCGGTGTCAACAGGGTATGAGGTATGCATGGGTTATCTCCTCTGATACCCGATAAGCCCGCTGCCCTCGGCGACATCTTATATTGTGGACCCACTAGAACCAAAGAACAAGTTGGCGCAATATAGTGGGTGGTTCTCCGGTTATTTTATCAGCACAAAATATCTAAACGCAAGTGGACAACAACACGCAAACAATAACACATGGCAAACATCAATAAATTCAAACCTAAGAGCTAAACCTGGCTGCCATTTGCTGAGTAGTTTGGGAAAATTTTGAACAACATCTACGTTCTTTCAATAATGTTTTAGGGAGGGAATTGTTCTAACAGGCATAAAACATTTGAATTTAGAGATATCGATTTCGCAATTTTCGCTGGAAAACCACACGATAACAGACTAGTACCCAACCTATGACAGATTCAAAAAGGAAGTATCTAACTGGTGCGCTCCGTTATACAATGTAGATTGGGTATTGTGTAGCCAGGCTGTACTATGACGAACGTATACATCAATGTTATACAATGTAGATCGGGTATGGTGTAGCCAGGCAAACTCCATACAGCGCCCTCTACGCTATCGCTGCGATATATCACTGCCACAATGAGTGTACTTTGCAGACGATAAATCTATTTTTACATATCGTCGCGGAACTGTAGTTACTACTATTTAGTCACCTATTATCTTGTTTTGACCACCAATTTTTTTTAAAAGTTTGCAATAATGGTAATTCTGTCGATATTGATAAGAACAATATGAACTGAGCCAGACATAGATAATTTTAATCCTAAAACATAAGAACTAAAAACACGTAAGAATTCCTTACCAATTAATGTCATTATGGCAGTGGTATCTCAACGGAGCGATGGGAATAACTCTGCCTGGAGTTTGGTAACCAGGCTGTACTACGATGAACGTATACATCAATGAAACTCGTTTGAAGCATTCTTATCTCGAATGTTTCGATTTATTCTACTGGCAATCTGTTACATGGACGTGCTCAAGTGGTTCTCCACTGGACTTCGTAGACTGAAGTAGCGGCTATGATGCCACGTCTAGTGCTCTGTATCCTACGATGTTAATCATAATGAGTATCGAATTGCCGTCCTCACGACGACAGGCCGATATTTTTACGGGGGAGTATCGAATTCGTGGCGTTAAGGGTGTTGCAAACGATAGGAACATTGTAGTATGGGGCACAAGTATTCCGGCGGAAGTGGAAGTCAACCACTTGTATCTGTGTGGAAGGGACACAATCCTGAGGCGCCACTTGTATGTGTGTCGAATGGTTACTATCCTAAGGCGCCACTTGGATGTGTGTCGAAGTGTTACTCTCCTAAGGCGCCACTTGGATGTGTGTCGAAGGGTTACTATCCTAAGGCGCCACTTGTATGTGTGTCGAAGGGTTACTATCCTAAGGCGCCACTTGTATGTGTGTCGAATGGTTACTATCCTAAGGCGCCACTTGTATGTGTGTCGAATGGTTACTATCCTAAGGCGCCACTTGTATGTGTGTCGAAGGGTTACTATCCTAAGGCGCCACTTGTATGTGTGTCGAATGGTTACTATCCTAAGGCGCCACTTGTATGTGTGTCGAATGGTTACTATCCTAAGGCGCCACTTGGATGTGTGTCGAAGGATTACTATCCTAAGGCGCCACTTGTATGTGTGTCGAATGGTTACTATCCTAAGGCGCCACTTGTATGTGTGTCGAATGGTTACTATCCTAAGGCGCCACTTGTATGTGTGTCGAATGGTTACTCTCCTAAGGCGCCACTCGTTTGTGTGTCGAAGGGTTACTATCCTAAGGCGCCACCTGTATGTGTGTCGAAGGGTTACTCTCCTAAGGCGCCACTCGTTTGTGTGTCGAAGGGTTACTATCCTAAGGCGCCACCCGTATGTGTGTCGAAGGGTTACTCTCCTAAGGCGCCACTTGTATGTGTGTCGAATGGTTACTATCCTAAGGCGCCACTTGGATGTGTGTCGAAGGATTACTATCCTAAGGCGCCACTTGTATGTGTGTCGAATGGTTACTATCCTAAGGCGCCACTTGTATGTGTGTCGAATGGTTACTATCCTAAGGCGCCACTTGTATGTGTGTCGAATGGTTACTCTCCTAAGGCGCCACTCGTTTGTGTGTCGAAGGGTTACTATCCTAAGGCGCCACCTGTATGTGTGTCGAAGGGTTACTCTCCTAAGGCGCCACTCGTTTGTGTGTCGAAGGGTTACTATCCTAAGGCGCCACTCGTTTGTGTGTCGAATGGTTACTATCCTAAGGCGCCACTTGGATGTGTGTCGAAGGGTTACTATCCTAAGGCGCCACTTGGATGTGTGTCGAATGGTTACTATCCTAAGGCGCCACTTGTATGTGTGTCGAATGGTTACTATCCTAAGGCGCCACTTGGATGTGTGTCGAAGGGTTACTATCCTAAGGCGCCACTTGGATGTGTGTCGAAGGGTTACTATCCTAAGGCGCCACTTGTATGTGTGTCGAATGGTTACTATCCCAAGGCGCCACTTGGATGTGTGTCGAAGGGTTACTATCCTAAGGCGCCACTTGTATGTGTGTCGAAGGGTTACTATCCTAAGGCGCCACTTGTATGTGTGTCGAATGGTTACTATCCTAAGGCGCCACTTGGATGTGTGTCGAATGGTTACTATCCTAAGGCGCCACTTGTATGTGTGTCGAAGGGTTACTATCCTAAGGCGCCACTTGGATGTGTGTCGAAGGGTTACTATCCTAAGGCGCCACTTGGATGTGTGTCGAAGGGTTACTATCCTAAGGCGCCACTCGTTTGTGTGTCGAAGGGTTACTATCCTAAGGCGCCACTTGGATGTGTGTCGAAGGGTTACTATCCTAAGGCGCCACTTGGATGTGTGTCGAAGGGTTACTATCCTAAGGCGCCACTTGTATGTGTGTCGAAGGGTTACTATCCTAAGGCGCCACTCGTTTGTGTGTCGAAGGGTTACTATCCTAAGGCGCCACTTGGATGTGTGTCGAAGTGTTACTATCCTAAGGCGCCACTTGTATGTGTGTCGAAGGGTTACTATCCTAAGGCGCCACTTGTATGTGTGTCGAATGGTTACTATCCTAAGGCGCCACTTGGATGTGTGTCGAAGGGTTACTCTCCTAACGCGCCACTCGTTTGTGTGTCGAAGGGTTACTATCCTAAGTCGCCACTTGGATGTGTGTCGAAGGGTTACTATCCTAAGGCGCCACTTGTATGTGTGTCGAATGGTTACTATCCTAAGGCGCCACTCGTTTGTGTGTCGAAGGGTTACTATCCTAAGGCGCCACTTGGATGTGTGTCGAAGGGTTACTATCCTAAGGCGCCACTTGGATGTGTGTCGAAGGGTTACTATCCTAAGGCGCCACTCGTTTGTGTGTCGAAGGGTTACTATCCTAAGGCGCCACTTGTATGTGTGTCGAAGGGTTACTATCCTAAGGCGCCACTTGTATGTGTGTCGAATGGTTACTATCCTAAGGCGCCACTGTTATTGTGTGTCGAATGGTTACTATCCTAAGGCGCCACTTGTATGTGTGTCGAAGGGTTACTATCCTAAGGCGCCACTTGGATGTGTGTCGAAGGGTTACTATCCTAAGGCGCCACTTGGATGTGTGTCGAAGGGTTACTATCCTAAGGCGCCACCTGTATGTGTGTCGAATGGTTACTATCCTAAGGCGCCACTCGTTTGTGTGTCGAAGGGTTACTATCCTAAGGCGCCACTTGGATGTGTGTCGAAGGGTTACTATCCTAAGGCGCCACTTGTATGTGTGTCGAAGGGTTACTATCCTAAGGCGCCACTTGTATGTGTGTCGAATGGTTACTATCCTAAGGCGCCACTGTTATTGTGTGTCGAATGGTTACTATCCTAAGGCGCCACTTGTATGTGTGTCGAAGGGTTACTATCCTAAGGCGCCACTTGGATGTGTGTCGAAGGGTTACTATCCTAAGGCGCCACTTGGATGTGTGTCGAATGTTTACTATCCTAAAGCGCCACTGTTATTGTGTGTCGAATGGTTACTATCCTAAGGCGCCACTTGTATGTGTGTCGAAGGGTTACTATCCTAAGGCGCCACTTGTATGTGTGTCGAATGGTTACTATCCTAAGGCGCCACTTGTATGTGTGTCGAAGGGTTACTATCCTAAGGCGCCACTTGTATGTGTGTCGAAGGGTTACTATCCTAAGGCGCCACTTGTATGTGTGTCGAAGGGTTACTATCCTAAGGCGCCACTTGTATGTGTGTCGAATGGTTACTATCCTAAGGCGCCACTGTTATTGTGTGTCGAATGGTTACTATCCTAAGGCGCCACTTGTATGTGTGTCGAAGGGTTACTATCCTAAGGCGCCACTTGGATGTGTGTCGAAGGGTTACTATCCTAAGGCGCCACTTGGATGTGTGTCGAAGGGTTACTATCCTAAGGCGCCACTGTTATTGTGTGTCGAATGGTTACTATCCTAAGGCGCCACTTGTATGTGTGTCGAAGGGTTACTATCCTAAGGCGCCACTTGGATGTGTGTCGAAGGGTTACTATCCTAAGGCGCCACTGTTATTGTGTGTCGAATGGTTACTATCCTAAGGCGCCACTTGGATGTGTGTCGAAGGGTTACTATCCTAAGGCGCCACTCGTTTGTGTGTCGAAGGGTTACTATCCTAAGGCGCCACTTGTATGTGTGTCGAATGGTTACTATCCTAAGGCGCCACTTGTATGTGTGTCGAATGGTTACTATCCTAAGGCGCCACTTGGATGTGTGTCGAAGGGTTACTATCCTAAGGCGCCACTTGTATGTGTGTCGAAGGGTTACTATCCTAAGGCGCCACTTGTATGTGTGTCGAAGGGTTACTATCCTAAGGCGCCACTGTTATTGTGTGTCGAAGGGTTACTATCCTAAGGCGCCACTTGGATGTGTGTCGAAGGGTTACTATCCTAAGGCGCCACTCGTTTTTGTGTCGAAGGGTTACTCTACTAAGGCGCCACTTGTATGTGTGTCGAATGGTTACTATCCTAAGGCGCCACTTGGATGTGTGTCGAATGGTTACTATCCTAAGGCGCCACTTGGATGTGTGTCGAATGGTTACTATCCTAAGGCGCCACTTGTACGTGTGTCGAAGGGTTACTATCCAAAGGCGCCACTTGGATGTGTGTCGAAGGGTTACTATCCTAAGGCGCCACTTGGATGTGTGTCGAAGGGTTACTATCCTAAGGCGCCACTTGGATGTGTGTCGAAGGGTTACTATCCTAAGGCGCCACTTGGATGTGTGTCGAAGGGTTACTATCCTAAGGCGCCACTCGTTTGTGTGTCGAAGGGTTACTCTCCTAAGGCGCCACTTGTATGTGTGTCGAATGGTTACTATCCTAAGGCGCCACTTGGATGTGTGTCGAAGGGTTACTATCCTAAGGCGTCACTCGTTTGTGTGTCGAAGGGTTACTATCCTAAGGCGCCAGTTGTATGTGTGTCGAATGGTTACTATCCTAAGGCGCCACTTGGATGTGTGTCGAAGGGTTACTATCCTAAGGCGCCACTTGTATGTGTGTCGAAGGGTTACTATCCTAAGGCGCCACTTGGATGTGTGTCGAAGGGTTACTATCCTAAGGCGCCACTCGTTTGTGTGTCGAAGGGTTACTCTCCTAAGGCGCCACTTGTATGTGTGTCGAAGGGTTACTATCCTAAGGCGCCACTGTTATTGTTTGTCGAATGGTTACTATCCTAAGGCGCCACTTGTATGTGTGTCGAATGGTTACTATCCTAATGCGCCACCTGTATGTGTGTCGAAGGGTTACTATCCTAAGGCGCCACTTGGATGTGTGTTGAAGGGTTACTATCCTAAGGCGCCACTCGTTTGTGTGTCGAAGGGTTACTCTCCTAAGGCGCCACTTGTATGTGTGTCGAATGGTTACTATCCTAAGGCGCCACTTGGATGTGTGTCGAAGGGTTACTATCCTAAGGCGCCACTTGTATGTGTGTCGAATGGTTACTATCCTAAGGCGCCACTTGGATGTGTGTCGAAGGGTTACTATCCTAAGGCGCCACTTGTATGTGTGTCGAATGGTTACTATCCTAAGGCGCCACTTGGATGTGTGTCGAAGGGTTACTATCCTAAGGCGCCACTTGGATGTGTGTCGAAGGGTTACTCTCCTAAGGCGCCACTTGTATGTGTGTCGAAGGGTTACTATCCTAAGGCGCCACTTGTATGTGTGTCGAAGGGTTACTATCCTAAGGCGCCACTTGTACGTGTGTCGAATGGTTACTATCCTAAAGCGCCACTGTTATTGTGTGTCGAATGGTTACTATCCTAAGGCGCCACTTGGATGTGTGTCGAATGGTTACTATCCTAAGGCGCCACTTGGATGTGTGTCGAAGGGTTACTATCCTAAGGCGCCACTTGTATGTGTGTCGAAGGGTTACTATCCTAAGGCGCCACTGTTATTGTGTGTCGAATGGTTACTATCCTAAGGCGCCACTTGTATGTGTGTCGAATGGTTACTATCCTAAGGCGCCACTTGGATGTGTGTCGAAGGTTACTATCCTAAGGCGCCACTTGTATGTGTGTCGAAGGGTTACTATCCTAAGGCGCCACTTGTATGTGTGTCGAATGGTTACTATCCTAAGGCGCCACTTGGATGTGTGTCGAATGGTTACTATCCTAAGGCGCCACTTGTATGTGTGTCGAATGGTTACTATCCTAAGGCGCCACTTGTATGTGTGTCGAAGGGTTACTATCCTAAGGCGCCACTTGGATGTGTGTCGAAGGGTTACTATCCTAAGGCGCCACTTGGATGTTTGTCGAAGGGTTACTATCCTAAGGCGCCACTTGTATGTGTGTCGAAGGGTTACTATCCTAAGGCGCCACTTGGATGTGTGTCGAATGGTTACTATCCTAAGGCGCCACTTGGATGTGTGTCGAATGGTTACTATCCTAAGGCGCCACTTGTATGTGTGTCGAATGGTTACTATCCTAAGGCGCCACTTGTATGTGTGTCGAATGGTTACTATCCTAAGGCGCCACTTGGATGTGTGTCGAAGGGTTACTATCCTAAGGCGCCACTTGTATGTGTGTCGAAGGGTTACTATCCTAAGGCGCCACTTGTATGTGTGTCGAAGGGTTACTATCCTAAGGCGCCACTTGGATGTGTGTCGAAGGGTTACTATCCTAAGGCGCCACTTGGATGTGTGTCGAAGGGTTACTATCCTAAGGCGCCACTTGGATGTGTGTCGAATGGTTACTATCCTAAGGCGCCACTTGGATGTGTGTCGAATGGTTACTATCCTAAGGCGCCACTTGTATGTGTGTCGAATGGTTACTATCCTAAGGCGCCACTTGTATGTGTGTCGAATGGTTACTATCCTAAGGCGCCACTTGGATGTGTGTCGAAGGGTTACTATCCTAAGGCGCCACTTGTATGTGTGTCGAAGGGTTACTATCCTAAGGCGCCACTTGTATGTGTGTCGAAGGGTTACTATCCTAAGGCGCCACTTGTATGTGTGTCGAAGGGTTACTATCCTAAGGCGCCACTTGGATGTGTGTCGAAGGGTTACTATCCTAAGGCGCCACTTGTATGTGTGTCGAAGGGTTACTATCCTAAGGCGCCACTTGGATGTGTGTCGAAGGGTTACTATCCTAAGGCGCCACTTGGTTGTGTGTCGAAGGGTTACTATCCTAAGGCGCCACTTGTATGTGTGTCGAAGGGTTACTCTCCTAAGGTGCCACTTGTATGTGTGTCGAAGGGTTACTCTCCTAAGGCGCCACTGTTATTGTGTGTCGAAGGGGTACTATCCTAAGGCGCCACTTGTATGTGTGTGGAAGGGTTACTCTCCTAAGGGGCCACTTGTATGTGTGTCGAAGGGTTACTATCCTAAGGCGCCACTTGTATGTGTGTCGAAGGGTTACTCTCCTAATGCGCCATTTGTATGTGTGTCGAAGGGTTACTATCCTAAGGCGCCACTTGTATGTGTGTCGAAGGGTTACTCTCCTAAGGTGCCACTTGTATGTGTGTCGAAGGGTTACTCTCCTAAGGCGCCACTGTTATTGTGTGTCGAAGGGGTACTATCCTAAGGCGCCACTTGTATGTGTGTGGAAGGGTTACTCTCCTAAGGGGCCACTTGTATGTGTGTCGAAGGGTACCATCATAAGGCGCCACTTGTATGTGTGTCCTAAGGCGCCACTTGTATGTGTGTCGAAGGGTTACTCTCCTAAGGCGCCACTTGTATGTGTGTCGAAGGGTTACTCTCCTAATGCGCCACTTGTATGCGTGTCGAAGGGGTACTATCCTAAGGCGCCACTTGTATGTGTGTCGAAGGGTTACTCTCCTAAGGCGCCACTTGTGTGTGTGTCGAAGGGTTACTCTCCTAAGGTGCCACTTGTATGTGTGTCGAAGGGTTACTCTCCTAAGGCGCCACTGTTATTGTGTGTCGAAGGGGTACTATCCTAAGGCGCCACTTGTATGTGTGTCGAAGGGTTACTCTCCTAAGGCGCCAATTGTATGTGTGTCGAAGGGTTACTCTCCTAAGGCGCCACTTGTATGTGTGTCGAAGGGTTACTCTCCTAAGGCGCCACTTGTGTGTGTGTCGAAGGGTTACTCTCCTAAGGTGCCACTTGTATGTGTGTCGAAGGGTTACTCTCCTAAGGCGCCACTGTTATTGTGTGTCGAAGGGGTACTATCCTAAGGCGCCACTTGTATGTGTGTCGAAGGGTTACTCTCCTAAGGCGCCACTTGTATGTGTGTCGAAGGGTTACTATCCTAAGGCGCCACTGTTATTGTGTGTCGAAGGGTTACTCTCCTAAGGCGCCACTTGTATGTGTGTCGAAGTGTTACTCTCCTAAGGCGCCACTTGTATGTGTGTCGAAGGGTTACTCTCCTAAGGCGCCACTTGTACGTGTGTCGAATGGTTACTATCCTAAGGCGCCACTGTTATTTATCGATTGTTGCGATCAGTTCTTAAAGATGCATAATCCGAATTATCGCTCGCAAATTAACATTTCCTTGGCTTCGGTGGGTAACTCAGAGTGATCAGATATCGATTTTTGAAATCTATTATTTTTCACCACCAATAATATTAAGTGACCCAATAAACAGTTGACGAGAAGACCGCCTCGGACGAAGTTGCGGATGAAGTTGGATAACTCTAAAATCAAGTGACTTTTTTATGTCAGATTTTCGACAAACCGGCAAAATAAAATAACAGGTTTTGGGCAATATTATACTTTAGTTGACTGTCGGTAGCATTATTATTTGGCAATTACTCGATTCTGATAACTGAAGCAGCATCTCAAAAAAATATGTTGTTGTTGGGATCTGATGATATGGGAACAGTCTCTTCGGATTGAGTACCTTTAATAAAATTAGACTCTCGAAAAAGCTCCTCGTTTCAGAGTCTAAAGAACATAGGTGGAATTCCCATTAACAAGCAGTACGTCAGTATCAGCCAGTCACAACAACTCCAAGTAATTCAGCAGTTAACACCATTTTGAAGCGCGGAATAAAATCGAAACCGATAGGAGATATATGTCAAAACATAAAAATGTGTGCGCGTTATGACGTCGTACTTCATAGATTACGAAGTAATTTATAGCGACGGTAATGTGAAATACCGTTATTTTCTTTAGACTCTGTAACGCGGAGCCTGTGCGAGAGTCTAATTTTAATTAGAACTGTGTTGCGATTTGAACACTCTAGTTGCCAGGCTAATGTGTATTTAACATTTCGATCATTGGAGCTTCCTAAAAATTTGCGAAAACATTGTGCCAATGCATTCTCTTATATAATTATAACAGATTGGTCCTCATGTCATTAGCGCTGAACTGGTCATTGTTGCATGGTTTCGAGCAAAAAGACACCCAGGATATATCAAACATGTAAAAAGACACCCAGGATCTCTCAAACATGCAAAAAGACACACAGGATCTCTCAAACATGCAAAAAGACACCCAGGATGTCACAAACGTGCACAAAGACACACAGGGTGTCACAAACGTGCACAAAGACACACAGGGTGTCACAAACGTGCACAAAGACACACAGGATGTCACAAACGTGCACAAAGACACCCAGGGGGTCACAAACGTGCACAAAGACACCCAGGATCTTAAAGTCTCACTAAACAACGGGAATTTGCGTCTGTTATTTTTAAATAGGGAACTGCGCTGTCAGTCAGACTCAAAGCGGACGGTATATATATACCTATATAAATTCCGTTGATATTTCACTGCGATCACAAACAAATATTATACGAATATTAATAAATATATAGCAGACGACTATATATATCCTTAACATCCCCAAGTGAATATCTGATCATTCCAACACATACTGTTATTACTGGATGGGAGAATTCATTGAGTATAGAAAGGGTTAATACATTTATTGGCGATTTTAAGTTAGCGGAACAACAACATTAAACGCCGATATAGAACCACATATACACAGGGACGTAAAACAGCATAATAACGCCGATATAGAACCACATATACACAGGGAAGTAAAACAGCATAATAACGCCGATATAGAACCAAATATACACAGGGACGTAAAACAACATAATAACGCCGATATAGAACCAAATATACACAGGGACGTAAAACAGCATAATAACGCCGATATAGAACCAAATATACACAGGGACGTAAAACAACATAATAACGCCGATATAGAACCAAATATACACAGGAACGTAAAACAACATAATAACGCCGATATAGAACCAAATATACACAGGGACGTAAAACAGCATAATAACGCCGATATAGAACCACATATACACAGGGACGTAAACAGCATAATAACGCCGACATAGAACCACATATACACAGGGACGTAAAACAGCATAATAACGTCGATATATATGTGTTATATACACAATGTATTTGTATCGATTCACGTATCGCGACGAGGCTAGTTTTCGTGGCCATATAGCGACGAGGCGACCTTGGTCGCCGAGTCGCTATATGGTCACGAAAACTAGCCGAGTCGCGATACATGATTAATCGTTACAAACACATTGTGTATATAACACATTTATCTACCATTGGTGTGACAGAATCCACCGCACAAATTAAATTTTAGGAGTTTTCTTAAATGTCAAAACTGTTGAATATGTGTCCGACGATTAGCTTTCTTGAGTAAATTCTCCCAACCTGCAAAGGTATCTGTGTCACGCGATTAGCTCGCTTTGCTAAATTCTCACAACGCACAAGTTCACGCGAATGTGACTAACGGAAATTGTATTCAATGGACACAATCTCTTACACTTATAATTTATAATAAATACTGAACAAATACATATTAGTTACTTTGTGATATGTTATACTATAATACCCATGGTGGTAGGCAATCAAATAATGTTAAAACCTGGGAACTATTTGTTTATAGTACGCAAGAATATACGTTGGAATGTCGTTTTGAGTTTTCACGCGATTGATGTGACGTCAGTTCATTCATGATTTTGAACCAGTCAACGACGTCACGAGCGCCTTGTATCGCAACTGCAAAATTATACAGATGTTTTTATCGCCAATTCGTTATCGCCAATTGTATCAGGGAATTTCGTAGGAAATGGTAGATAAAGAACCACATATACACAGGGACGTAAAACAGCATAATAACGCCGATATAGAACCACATATACACAGGGACGTAAAATAGCATAATAACGCCGATATAGAACCACATATACACAGGGACGTAAAACAGCATAATAACGCCGATATAGAACCACATATACACAGGGACGTAAAACAGCATAATAACGCCGATATAGAACCACATATACACAGGGACGTAAAACAGCATAATAACGCCGATTTAGAAACACATACACAGGTACGTAAAACAGCATAATAACGCCGATATAGAACCACATAACATAGGGACGTAAAACAGCATAATAACGCCGATATAGAACCACATATGTGACCCGCCATATCAAATCTAGTCGTAAGTCGGGATTTGTTTACCCTGTGCCAATGCATTCTCTTATATATGTGAGCCGACTATAGGTCGCCTCGCATATATAAGAGAATGCATTGGCCTAACAATTTTTTATCATTTTTCTTAAATAAATGTTTCTTAAATTTTTTAGGACATAACATAAAAAACATCCATTACCCTGCAGGGAGCCCCACACATATATATATAAGCATATATAAGAGTGCCGTCTGCTCATGTTTGTCTGGGGCTCTGTATGGGTGAAATTATAAAATTGTTAAAGAATACAACAAAAAATTATTAAAATTGTAAAAACTTGTTAGGCCAATGCATTCTCTTATATATGCGAGGCTGGCATATATAAGAGAATGCATTGGCACAGGGTAACAAAATCCCGACTTACGACTGGATTTGATATGGCGGGTCACATATGTGATTCTATATCGGCGTTATTATGTTGTTTTACGTCCCTGTGTATATTTGTACCAGAATTGTACTCCGAAGAAGGAAAGGCTGTAGCGTAACAACCATGCACGCCGACCTTCACTGGCTACCTATCAAAGATCGGATACAATTCAAAATAGCAACATTTGGTTTCCGTCGGATGTTTGTCTCTGAATCCCTTCCCGAATATATTAACAGTCTGATATATCCATACACTCCCCGGCGAACACTTCGTTCTGGTGAATCGTCCCTTCTCTGCCCTCAAGGTGCAAATCTTTTGACCGTCGGCGACAGAGCTTTCTCTGTAGTCTGTCCCGACATTTGGAACTTTCTACCAAATGAAATGCGACAATCTTGCTTGCTAACCGATTTTCGATCTGCTTTAAAAACTCACATATTCCGACGACGCTACCCCGACACAAAGAAAACTAACAAAATCTGATTATATATAATTCCACATATCTATTGATTATTTTCCATGTGCATTTCTTGTGTATTTATATAATGTGTAAAGCGCTTAGGGCCCCTTGCGGGGGATAGGCGCTATATAAATATTATTATTATTATTATTATTATTATTATTATATGTGGTTCTATATCGGCGTTTAATGTTGTTGGTCCGCTAACCTACTTGATTTGATATGGCGGGGGGTCACATATACACATGGACGTAAAACAGCATAATCCGCATTCACCAGCCGGTTTACGTCGAAGGAACCATTGACTCGCGGACACCGTACTGTTATAATGTGGGCCATGGAATAAACGGACTCACTGGTCGATAGGGGCGCCTATTGATGCCTTCCGATTATAACATAGATATCGAGTGGCAATAATTACCTACTATTGGTTTAGTGTCGATGTAATAAGAAATGTTATCAATCCGGTAACCTATTTCCGAGTAATTTGATGATTGATTCAATATAAGCAACTCGCGATTTCGTTATGATTTAATTGCAATCAGGAGTACGTAAATAGTATGGAGAGTATTTACAGGGCCGACGTGACAAGGAATGTGTGGATGCCTCGACGTGACAAGGAATGTGTGGATGCCTCGACTTGTGACAAGGAATGTGTGGATGCCTCGACGTGAGTCACGTGACAAGGAATGTGTGGATGCCTCGACAAGTGCAGACTCGAACATCAAACATACAATTTCAGCGCCAGGTCCGATTTTTTGTATCAACCCATATACCCTGTGCCAATGCATTGGCCTAACAATTTTTCATCATTTGTTATTATTTTTTACAATTTTTTTTACAATTTTAATAATTTTTTCTTATATTCGTTAACAGACTTATTTTGTAGGTTTAGTGCCAGGGAATCTTACATTTTTCATGGGATTAAAAATTAATACTATGAATACTTGGTGATAGTTTTGAGTTATACCATGCCCCTAAGGTTTTAACCAGTTTGTTTTTAAATTCGCTATAGCATGCTTAAGCATACCCAAACAAAATTAAACCCCAAAAAAATAAATAAAAAATGTACTGAACTTCATTTGATAATTATTAAAGATACGATAAGCGTTGGTGGTGGGTATATTGCTGTTAAAATGGTCACACCCGTTCAAACCGTCATAAACAGAAAGAGTGCTATAGTATAGACAAACTTTGTTCTTATACCTAGCTTATATATATCGTGTAAATTGCATGCTATTGTCATGCTAGTACTCTGTGCTATATAAAGATACAACATGTTGTGCAAACAAACAGTAAGTAAAGAGTATGCGATAAGAAAAACGATCAACACCGAGGAGACCACGCTAAAGAACTTTGGTTTAAAATGCCACCAAGTTGTTTACAACATATCGGTATAGCGTTTTCTAATTATCGCCTCTCAATATTTCGGTATTGAATGGGTCACCGTGAATCAATCGTCTAAAATCATATCCACGGTTTTGAGTGTTTTGCATAAGGCTCACTATTTACCTGTTGTATATAAACAAACGCTCGGCTCACACAAAATGTGTCCTGCGGGTAATATCGCATTTATAGTTTATAATATCATTATACTATATTATTAGTATATTCTTGACGAAATATTCATAATTTGGTTACTTTTATTTCTAAATTATAACCTACAACCAATGCCATCCGTACCGTTAACCCTTTACCCAACAAAACGGCCAAAACCGGCCAAATAAAGCTTCAACAGCCTAAAATATCTTCGGTCTGTCTCAATAGAAACATACACATATGGATATCATTGGAACCGGCTCCTTGACCACATTGTGATAGTTACAGTTATGCCCGGTGCCAATGCATTCTCTTATATATGCGAGTCGACCATAGGTCGCCTCGCATATATAAGAGAATGCATTGGCCTAAAAAAAAAATCTTAATGTGTTAAGCCAATGCATTCACTTATATATGCGAGGCGACCTATGGTCGAGTCGCATATATAAGATAATGCATTGGCACAGGGCCCTTCTGTTGGGTAAAGGGTTAAAGTACGTAAAACAACTAAATCATCGACAACTAAATTCTGCAAATATTGATCGATTTCGTTCTTATTTTCAATATTAATCACTCTCAAATAAGAAGATTGTGTTATATCAGTTTGTCTGATAAATACATGTATATTATTCCTATAGTCTGTCTCATGTACAGCCGCGGCTATTTGTCTACAATTAGAATACGACACCGGATTTGTGAACAACAACGCCGGTTACGAAACGGAAGGACATTAATTCTTCATAGTTTACACCGCAAATGAGCACCACATTCGCTGGACACAGTATTACGTCATTGCACTGGAAAAAAAAACTTAGTTAAAAGTAACTAAGTTACCTTAGTCAGAACCCCGTCTCAAAACTAACTAGCTTAGCTTAGTCAGAAATGACTAAGGTTGCCCTTAGTCATTTCTGACTACGGCCTTAGACCTTAGTCAGAAATGACTAAGGGCAACCTTAGTCATTTCTGACTAAGCTAAGCTAGTTTTGAGACGTGTGTTCTGACTAAGGTAACTTAGTTACTTTTGACTAATTTTTTTTCTTCCAGTGTAGATATAACATATAATATAAGGCCTTAGTCAGAAATGACTAAGGCCTTACTAGTAGTCAGAAATAACTAAGGCCTTAGTCAGAAATAACTACGGCTTGACTATGTCATCACTGTATACATTAGTACATGTAATTGGACCTAATTATTGGGGGTATCATAGCCCTGCAACCTCAGCTGAACATCGCAACTGCAGATTAAAATAACTGAAAATAATGACTTATAGGTATCAAAATGTTTTATCTTGAAAGAAAATTATTCATCGCAAAATACTAGTATGCATTGAATATACATTCAATATCTGACCAGTCGATAATTGTTTCAAATTGAAACAAAAATTTATGCTTACATTAAAATGATAACGAGCGACCAACATAGAAGATTAAATCGGAGGAAATGAAGAGTTTTTTTTTTAGAAGAAAAATTATATGATAAATATCTTCACCGCTATGTGTGGAACTGAGCGCTTGTATCAAGCCACGGTGGAGTTTCCGACACACATCGTGACTTGCCTTCAGGCTCGTCACAATAATTTCAGGAATACCGCCTTAGCTTGATACAAGCGTGCATATCCATACACGCATAGCATAACCTCTATTTAACAAATGAATGATTGTTTTCAGAAATGCATGCAATTATGAACGCTTTGTTGCGGTCACATTTTGAGTGAATCGCGAAAACAAACCTCGCAATAGTTGATTTAAATGTCACAATTTTGAGTGCAAAGTGTCACCATATTAAGGCGCAAAATATTGCAATAATATCACAAGCGACATGCTTATAAGCGTTTCCACTTGCGAAAATAGCATGCTTAATATACCACTTCTTTTGACTGGTACTGTACTACTGTATACATCAACACCAACTATTTGGGATTGGTCCCTTCAAGACAACAGCAGATCCAATATTTAAACGTGTAACTGTGCGCAATGACTTGGCGACAATGTTCTCATGTAGTCGCACATTTTCCATGAAATATCAGTGAATCAGCCGAAGGTAGTTTGATAAGAACATCCAACCAATAATAGTGTACTCCTGGTAAATTGTCGTGATACCGGCAACTTGACGATAACATGGCGAACAATGACAATGTCTCATATCCACACGTTTCAATGAACAATTATGAACACAGGATGAATTGGTCGGGGTCATTGTAAAGTTGGAATTGTAGATATGTGATCATCCATCACGACACAGCATCGGTTTCATTGTTGTTTGTCTATTTGTTGACATTGAAGCTCGTGTGAGTTACACTGGTGCGCACACTACAGTACTAGTACACGTATGTCCTATCTTGTAGTTGTACATGCATGTCGATCATATTGATGTGCTCTGAAAGAATTAGATTCTGAACAAGTACTGTCATGAACTGCATTGTCAACATTATAATATTAATAGCTGCTCGTTGAGTCGTTGTTATTATTGTCACTATTGCTTGACATCGAAACTTGTGTTCATCTGAATGAAGTCAGACCATTGATTCGATTGAATGGATCATATCATGATTCATCGATTAATTGGCATGCATCTCTGCTCTCGATGAATTTAGTGGAAATTGTCAATGATTAATAAGCCTTTTTTTCGCAGAATTTAAACTTGTCCGGTTATCAAAGGAACCGAAATCAGGCCGTCTTTAACAACTGTCCGCAATCGAACAGGTAACAGCCTCGATCACCAAGCCGGAATGAACATCAAGTTCAAGTTAGGGTGCTCGTCCACACTGAATGCCACTGCGAAAAACGTTCACCACACCGTATGTACTGTACTGTGTACATGTAACCTTGAAGGAGTCATCAGTCACACATCTAATTTTGGCAGCAAATATTTCAGGCGCCGTTCTTTCACATGTAGAATAAAGATTCAAACCATTATTGACAAATTGTCCACTTGTTGAAATTGAATGAAAACAGAGCTCTGACTCTGAGTCTGAATAATTAGTTCAACAATACACGATGAACGGTTTCGCAGATTATTTTCATAACTTCTCTTTTATCCTGAATTTATCCGCTCTCTAAATACGCCATGGTTGTTATTTATGTAATATGTCGTCTCTTTTAGTTCGTTCGACGCCAATATCACGTCTAAATCACTCTGATTTTAGTGATTAAAATGTCGGCCACAAAATGGAGAAACAATAATTTGAGTTAAAATTACGTACTCGCCATATACGTACCGACCCGATTAACACAGAATGAATGCGATATTATGTATATAATATACATTGTTTGTTGTCTATTTGTTGACATTGAAGCGTGCGAGTTACACTGGTGCGCACAGTGCAGTACTAGTACACGTATATCCTCGCTTGTAGTTGTACATGCATATAAAATGTTCACTGAAAAAAAACTTAGTCATAGCCTTAGTCATTATGTTACTTTTGGCTAAGTTAGTCAAAAATAACTGAGTTACGGGTTGACTAAGGCTATGACTAAGTTTTTTTTTTGGACGAAAATATTAACCTAAGTAACTAAGAATTAGTAAGATGTGACTAAGGTCAAACTTAGTTACTTTTGGCTAAGTTAGTCAAACATATCCTATCCATCGAAACAATTTTTCATTATCACTCTTGGTTAAAGCCAATTGGCGGTTTGCGTTCACTTGTGCAAAACATTGAAAAAAGCAGTTATACTGTATGGAGCAGATTAAGATTCAGTTATACTGTATGGAGTCATTGCCGTGTATAATATGTCGCCGATAAGTATACTATTGAGTTTTGCCGGCATGACTGAATCACAAAAATATCAACCTTATAGTAACTAAGAATTAGTAAGATGTGACTAAGGTAAAACTTAGTTACTTTTGGTTTGACTAAGGCTATGACTAAGTTTCTTTTTTCAGTGTGGGCCGGACTTTGTATTACGTCATTGGGCCGGACTGGAAATCTTGCTAGTATACTATCCAATTTTAAGTAGATGATTCATACTATGCCAGAAGTCGCGGGGTATAGGGGTCATTTATTTTCATCGACTTTACTTTAGAATTGAGATTTCGCAGATAGCTAACATGTTGTTAACTTTATTTCTAATATCCTCGTATTTTCTCCAATTGTGTTCTGAATTTCGTTTAAATGCAATTGATCTGAGTCTATCGCAACGTCGTATTTCTCTCCGTATGTCGGACTAAACTATATATTCGGTATACACGACACGACGGTTATTTTATAGTCCACATTAATTTCCCGATAACATCATGCGCCCATTAAACGGATTGCCTTCAGTCTGTTCCCTGGCATTAATATTCCGACAGGGAGAGATTTATCAGCACATCTGCAAGAGTCCACAATAAATATGAGCATACGGCGATTAGAGTGTGCATACGGAGCATCAACCGGGTTACTGATTTATAGGACACTCCGCATGTTAGATTGTTACGATTATTACATAGCTCATGGTCCATGCAGAGAGCTATACACATAACTCTGTTATTTAATATATAGAACATGCCTTGGGGTTGACCACGCAGATCAATTTGATCTCATGTGACAATACCTAAGCCTAATCAACGTTTGTGATTGTTTAACTGACATTCACTGATTCCGATAGTTCCGTCCCCAACACGATAGTGCGCATCCTCATTTTAGCACACCCATGCGCTATCGCTGGGAAAATCACTGATCGTAAGCAAATTATTTTTGTTATACGTGAATGTTTCCACATGTTTGATGTGATATTTATCATGTCCCTATATATTCGCTTGTCACAACATCGTTCAATAGTTTTGTCAGTTCCCTAAGTTCGCTCTATTGTAATAAGTACTAAATTCTCGAAACGATCTTTAAGTTTGATTGCGGTTTAAAATATTACATTATTCACTACAGTTAACATGCTCTGATTGTAAGTTGTTTGACATTTTGTGATCTGCATGGTCAGCACGAAGAACGTGCGATAAAAATATATATATTGCACGGCTTTATCTATGACAAAATATTAGTCCTTGGTGGAGGAATAGTTCCATTTCCTCCGGCTCGAGGACTATTCCTCCCCTCGGACCGCCATTGTGGCATAGTCAAAGACAAGCCGTGCAATATTTAATAGTACCCAGGGTGGGTATAGTTTACAAAGCAAAACGGAGTAAACTGTACCCACCCACTGCATGGGCATTATATCCGCGTAGTCAACGACCATACATGATCTATTTATTATATCTCGAATATTCGAATTTGTATACTACATAGTTTATCGGAACAACATAAACTACCGCACAGTTCAGACGTGAGAGTTAAAGACATATTATGCACTCGTTCGGGTGCGTGAAGCTGACAAGTTAGTATTTAGGTGCTATGCCAACTGGGGGAATATAGCATTCTACCAACGTTACCGAAATTCTCAAGCAAATCGATCTTAGCACTCCATAGAAAACATTGTCTGAACTACGCTAAGTTGTAAATATTTACTACTCGAATCGGGACGCTTCTATCGGCGATAACTATCGAAAACGATTTCGCAATCGGCAGTCACTGCATTTAATTAATGTATATGGATGCCGGTGTGTGTTGTCAATTTAGATATAATATTTGTAAAAATAACTACTTTGAACAAGATTATTCTCCATTTCTATTTGATAACCCTACCGGAGTGTTTCACACCACTTTAATAGAAACCAAATACAACTCGTTTTACCGCAAACAAATATTATTATCGTCTTGGCGATAAACAGTTTAAGAGAAACACAATATTTTCGCACAAATGTCTTGAATTCTAGTAAAATAAACCGAATCGCGTAGTTCTTTAACCCTTTGGTCGCCTCGCATATATAAGAGAATGCATTGGCACAAGGTATATGGGTTGATACAAAAATCGGACCTGGCACTGAAAGGGTTAAGTTTTATTTTGCATTCACGAAAACCCGAAACGGAACCGCAACGTGAATTGAACCGATCCCATGGGGTCCCTTCGCAAGTTGACGTCGATCCTATGAAAAACTTGTTCACAATAACGTTTTAATTTTATTGGACACAAATTAGTAAATTAGTGCATGGATACACTTCCGTATATATTTTCTCCATATGTGGGTCTCTGCTGGTTGCTTTTTTGCATTCGAGTTTGGAATAGTATTGTAATAAATTTAGCTCGGCACTGTATACATGTACACTCTTATAATTATTTGTAACCACTCTGGTTTTTCATTGGTTCTTAATCTTGTCACGTATTTGTAAACAAATTAGAAAATCATTTGGTTCTTGGTAGCCATAGTACCAGTTGGTTCTTGACCAATTAGAATCAACATAGAACAAATAATAATTCTTTTCTTGGTTCCACATGATGAACAATTTGTAAACCAGTAGGTTCTAAACTAACCAAATGATTCTTCCGTTAGAACCAAATGAAACACAGGATGGTTCTTCCTTTAGAATCAAATGTTTATTTATTGATACTCCTTGATTAGCAAACGTTATCTAGGTGTGAGCAAGTTAACCAGCTATGGCTTGCATACATATATATTACCAATTACACAACACAAAACTTCTTGGATATTGATGTGATGGCGTTACAAGTATAACACATCTAAATATGTAATAATGGTACTTAAGGAGACAAAGACACAACCCGATAAGTGTAAACGCCAATTGATCATGGGGTCTGAACACCTTAAAGAAGTGGACAGTACTGTCCACCTGGGAATCCCAATTGCGAAGTATAAACAAACAAATAATTTTATCACACATGTATGAGACAAACTGAGAAGCACATTCCTTATGCTGTCGAATTCTGGCTTATATGCTGGAGGTCTAACTCCTTTGAGTTCCTCACTAACATATAAATCAGTCATTTTGCCAAGAGCGTTGTTCGGCACAGAGCTATTGTGGAATATAACCCAAAATGAAATTCTTAAAATAGAAAGAACTCATAGATTTTGCATAAAAACGATACAGGGATTCGAACCCAGGACTCGGACCGATATCGCTCTTGGCTTACTTGGAATTCACTCAATAGAATTCTACATAAAATAAAAAGAAAATGTCACTATTATCATCCCTGTGCAATAAGAAAACTGTTAAACAAGTTTTCTTTCACATAATGTATGAATACACGCTTCTGTCTATCACTGAGTCTCGTTTGTCTTGTTCTAAAAACTACTTTTGTGACATTATGCAAATACTTGATCAATATGACTTATCGAATTACCTTTACCAATTTGCCACAGAGTCTTTTTTCCGGACAAAAACTCGTGGAAACATATTTTTAACACAGGAATGGAAACATCACACGCGGATGAATGGAAATCAAGAACAAATTCCAAAAGAAAACAAACCAAAACAATTCCTAAAAAACTGGCGACCTATTTCACTTCTTAATGTGACATACAACATTTTATCCGGTATACTTTCTGAAAGATTGAAAGATCTTATTCATCATGACCAGAGTGGGTTTTTAAAAGGTAGATTCATTGGCGAAAATATACGATTAATATCAGACATCCTGTCCACAACAAAATCTGCTAATATTCCTGGACTACTTGTACTCCTTGACTTCGAAAAAGCTTTTGATTCGGTCTCCTGGTCATTCTTGTCGTCAGTCTTAAAATACTTCAACTTTGGGGATAATTTTATTAAAATCATTAATTGCTTGTATAACGGTATATCGTCAAATGTCAATATAAACGGGCATGTGTCTCGTAGCTTCAGAATCTCGAGGGGCTGTCGCCAAGGTGATCCAATTTCGCCTTACATTTTTTTATTGTGTGTAGAAATATTAGGTATATAATTCCGGAAACGGAAAAATATCAAGGGTATTAAGATAGGGAATTCAGAATTTAAACTTTCACAATATGCTGACGGTACCTCATTATTTCTTGATGGTGACCCCCAAAGCCTTGACAATGCATTCGAGCTATTACATGACTTTTATCTTATTTCAGGTTTAAAAATTAATTACGACAAAACAGTTGCGGTATGGATTGGTAAGAAAAGAGATTGTACTGACTCTATATGTGACAGATGGAAAACAAGATGGCTATCAAATGGTTTTAAAGTTCTCGGTGTAAATTTCCAATTAGATGACGATGATATATTTTCGAATAATTACATCACAGCGTACAACCAGATACGAAAAAAAAATTCTGTGTGGTCTAAAAGACACCTAACGGTTATCGGGAGAGTCACAATATTCAAGTCATTGGTACTTTCTAAACTCTCTTTTTTATTTATGACAATTCCAAATCCACCAAAAACATTCTTAACTGACATAAACAAAGACATATATAATTTCATATGGGATAAAAAACCTGACAAAATTGCTAGGAAATATTTTCAACAAGACTATTCCATGGGAGGTTGTAAAATGATTGATATCCAAACATTTATGCATTCAATGAAAATATCATGGGTGAAACGCTACATAACTCAACCGGATTCTTGGCAAAACCTCGTCCGATATCAAATGGAGTGTAAAAACAATGACAAATGGTATCTATCGAATGGATGTGCCCTTAATAGATATAAAAGCAAATATATCAATCAATTCTGGATAGATGTTCTAGATGCATGGAAAATATTAAACTTAAAGATGGCTCCAAAAACGCACAGTGATGTGCTCTCATCGACGATTGTAAATAACGATATTTTCTAAATAAACAAACACGCAATTAATGACAGATCGTTGGCCCTTCGTGGCATATATTTTGTGAACGATCTTATGTGTGATAATAACAAGTTAATGTCCTATGACGAAGCAAAGCGGTTATATGGCATTAAAACATATTTTTTGACATACAACGGTATAATCTCTTCAATAAAAAAAATACCTAACTAAAATGGAAAACACTAGTAGTTATCAACAAAGTAACAACGATCGACTGAACAACCCAATACTACCGTATCAGATAGAACACTTACTCAAATCGAATTCGAAGTATATATACAATTGCATTCAAGAACCCAACATGAACTTGAACCTCGTCTCAAAATGGGAGAAGAAACTAAATATGCACCATGAATTAGACTGGTGGTCAGACGTTTTTAAAACTCCCTTTGTTCAGTTTTGTGACATGAAATATGTATGGTTTCAATATCGGATAAACATTAGAATATTAGGGACCAACAATGTACTAAATAAAATGGGTCGATCTGAAAATGATACATGTTCATTTTGTAAAATTGAAAAAGAGACCATTAGCCATCTTATGTTTCAATGTCAAATTATTGCTTCGCTGTGGAACGAGATTCGTGAATGGATATTTAACACGACTTCAAATAAATTAGAAATTAATTCAAACACTATTTTATTTGGCAAAGCTGATACTGAGAAAATTGATCCACTCCTCCAAACGATCTTGGTCATAATTAAGTATAATATATACCGATCAAAGATGAGATCTGAATTACCAAAATTGCTAAATATCCAAGCAGAAATACGAATGTACGCAAAAACTGAAAGATGGATTTTTTACAGCAAATCTAGATATACTGAGTTCGAATATCGGTGGGATAAATGGAAAGGTCTGTTACACTATTACAGTTAAACAGCACATACATAACTATAGCTATTTACATGTATGCTGGAAATGTAGTACATAACATTGCAAATGCCTGGCACACAAGTATTCCGTAAATATTATTTAGTATTGTAAAAACTGTGTTTAAACACGAATGCTGACCAGACATGTGCCGTGTTGTGTGACTTACCTAACAGTATGTTTACTTATTTGAATCATATAGTGAGTAACATTAATTGTATACCACCTATCCATGCCGTACATAATCACGTTACGTAAATATACCAGATTCTAAGACTTTTAGCTCGATGCTGACACTAATTAATAATCCCTCAATGTTAATATTTTGCATTATGTAATTAGCATATATATACCTAATAACCTGATATACATATACCCAATATTTCATTTTCATTATATTTATTATTATAACTAATGGAAATTTAATATAACTAAATAACACAACATTCATAAAACCATTCACTCCACACTCTTTTTTCTCTTCTACCTTTCTACAGTCTAAAAAAAAATAACGAAAGAGACAAAAACTGTTTAATTACCAACCATTAACTGTAATATACTTCATGTATTATCACAATGTATTTGTCTTTTTTCAAATAAAAATTTATTAAAAAAAAGAAAAAAAGAAAAAAAGAACAAATTCTGACCCAAGTTGTTCTCTCTTCAATAGAATACACACATAATTATGTATGTCCTATGTTTGGCGCCTATGCAAATTATACCCAGAAGACAAGACCATGTATCTCACAATTGGCAAATTGATAAGCCAAATGGGAATCAACAGAGAAATTTCATGTACGAACTGTGGATCATACCACGACCGACATTTTGTCTCATATATTCATTGATTGTACGGCCATGTTTTCGTTTAGAAATGAGATGGAATATTTTATTATGGATGCACTTGGGATTAATGCCTACATCAAATACGAATCGCTCTCAGGAGAAGCCAAATTAAGTGTGCTCCTTGGCAACTTATCAGAACTTGAGAGCGATATAATGATTAAAGATGACGACATTCCAATTATAATTTTCAAAAATGTTGTCAAAATGTGGCAATCTTATTACCTATATGCTGGTATGACCGGTGTTACTTAATATAGTGCACATTTGACATTCTTTTTATTCACTATAATATTGTCATCGAAATGAATATACCACATATAATTATATATATACCTCGCTATACTTCACTTTAACTATATACGTGACACGTGATGTCCAGGTTATAATATGTCTCCAATTCTCACACGAATTATATTATATTGAAAACGCACTTGCTTTATAAAACCATTCAATTATACAAATAAATCGTGTAAGTTGCGTGTACACGTGTGTCTGTGCGTGTTGGTGTGTGCGTCCCATTCGGTTGGGATCAGTTGGCCAGTAGGATGACAATCGATTACTTCAGTATATTCTGCGCGTCCGGGTGCATGTGCGTGCGTTTGCCATACACCAATGTATGCAGCTGTGGCTGCGCCCCTATGTGTGCGTACCATACGTCAACGAAATGGCGTTCGGATGCATTACTACCGCGTGTAGTCATGCCGAACAGTACGTGACGGTTGACGGTACGTGTATGTAGGCGCGCAGACCCAACTCCATGCAGAATGATATATATATATTTGTATATACTTTTGACTGTTCATATGCTTATGTATAAGCGTTTGTATCATGTTCTTTATTTGCCACTTGTTCATATATAATCTTCAGTAATGGAGGATAATTAAAGATATATATTGTCACTGAACTATTGTTTCGCCAGTCTTGGGAATTGGTGTGATTTACCAAAAATCAGGGAACGATTGTAACAATGGGATTGTGCTCTAACCCTTACTTAGATAGGGTTGTATATTCCATATCAGATTGATATAGGGTGTGCATTGTGACACACTCAGCCACATTGGGCGCGGCGAAACTCTGTTTTTAGTCACAGATGATCGCGGCACCGATGTGTTCCCGGGAAGACTTCCATTGATAGCGCGGTATATTAGATATTTGATTGCTATATAGTGTGCAGTGTGACACACTCAGCCACATTGGGCGCGGCGAAACTCTATTTTAGTCACAGATGATCGCGACACCGATGTGACGGGAAGAATTCCATTGATAGCGCGGTATATTATATATTAGATTGCTACAGGGTGTGCATTGTGACACACTCACCCACATTGGGCGCGGCGAAACTCTCTTTTAGTCACAGATGATCGCGACACCGATGTGATCCCGAAAAGAATTCCATTGATAGCGCGGTATATTATATATTAGATTGCTACAGGGTGTGCATTGTGACACACTCAGCCACACTGGGCGCGGCGAAACTCTGGTTTTAGCCACAGATTATCGCGACACCGATGTGATCCCGGGAAGAATTCCATTGATAGCGCGGTATATTAGATATTAGATTGCTATAGTGTGTGCATTGTGACACACTCAGCCACATTGGGCGCGTCGAAACTCTGGTTTTAGCCACAGATGATCGCGACACCGATGTGATCCCGGGAAGAATTCCATTGATAGCGCGGTATATTAGATATTAGATTGCTATAGGGTGTGCATTGTGACACACTCAGCCACATTGGACGCGGCGAAACTCTGTTTTAGTCACAGATGATCGCGACACCGATGTGATCCCGGGAAGAATTCCATTGATAGCGCGGTATATTATATAATAGATTGCGATTGGGTGTGCATTGTGACACACTCAGCCACATTGGACGCGGCGAAACTCTGTTTTAGTCACAGATGATCGCGACACCGATGTGATCCCGGGAAGAATTCCATTGATAGCGCGGTATATTATATAATAGATTGCTACAGGGTGTGCATTGTGACACACTCAGCCACATTGGGCGCGGCGAAACTCTGTTTTAGTCACAGATGATCGCGACACCGATGTGATCCCGGGAAGAATTCCATTGATAGCGCGGTATATTAGATATTAGATTGCTACAGTGTGTGCATTGTGACACACTCAGCCACATTGGACGCGGCGAAACTCTGTTTTAGTCACTGATGATCGCGACACCGATGTGATCCCGGGAAGAATTCCATTGATAGCGCGGTATATCAGATATTAGATTGCTATAGTGTGTGCATTGTGACACACTCAGCCACATTGGGCGCGTCGAAACTCTGGTTTTAGCCACAGATGATCGCGACACCGATGTGATCCCGGGAAGAATTCCATTGATAGCGCGGTATATTAGATATTAGATTGCTATAGGGTGTGCATTGTGACACACTCAGCCACATTGGACGCGACGAAACTCTGTTTTAGTCACAGATGATCGCGACACCGATGTGGGATAAAAAACCTGACAAAATTGCTAGGAAATATTTTCAACAAGACTATTCCATGGGAGGTTGTAAAATGATTGATATCCAAACATTTATGCATTCAATGAAAATATCATGGGTGAAACGCTACATAACTCAACCGGATTCTTGGCAAAACCTCGTCCGATATCAAATGGAGTGTAAAAACAATGACAAATGGTATCTATCGAATGGATGTGCCCTTAATAGATATAAAAGCAAATATATCAATCAATTCTGGATAGATGTTCTAGATGCATGGAAAATATTAAACTTAAAGATGGCTCCAAAAACGCACAGTGATGTGCTCTCATCGACGATTGTAAATAACGATATTTTCTAAATAAACAAACACGCAATTAATGACAGATCGTTGGCCCTTCGTGGCATATATTTTGTGAACGATCTTATGTGTGATAATAACAAGTTAATGTCCTATGACGAAGCAAAGCGGTTATATGGCATTAACACAGATTTTTTGACATACAACGGTATAATCTCTTCAATAAAAAAAATACCTAACTAAAATGGAAAACACTAGTAGTTATCAACAAAGTAACAACGATCGACTGAACAACCCAATACTACCGTATCAGATAGAACACTTACTCAAATCGAATTCGAAGTATATATACAATTGCATTCAAGACCCCAAAATGAACTTGAACCTCATCTCAAAATGGGAGAAGAAACTAAATATGCACCATGAATTAGACTGGTGGTCAGACGTTTTTAAAACTCCCTTTGTTCAGTTTTGTGACATGAAATATGTATGGTTTCAATATCGGATAAACATTAGAATATTAGGGACCAACAATGTACTAAATAAAATGGGTCGATCTGAAAATGATACATGTTCATTTTGTAAAATTGAAAAAGAGACCATTAGCCATCTTATGTTTCAATGTCAAATTATTGCTTCGCTGTGGAACGAGATTCGTAAATGGATATTTAACACGACTTCAAATAAATTAGAAATTAATTCAAACACTATTTTATTTGGCAAAGCTGATACTGAGAAAATTGATCCACTCCTCCAAACGATCTTGGTCATAATTAAGTATAATATATACCGATCAAAGATGAGATCTGAATTACCAAAATTGCTAAATATCCAAGCAGAAATACGAATGTACGCAAAAACTGAAAGATGGATTTTTTACAGCAAATCTAGATATACTGAGTTCGAATATCGGTGGGATAAATGGAAAGGTCTGTTACACTATTACAGTTAAACAGCACATACATAACTATAGCTATTTACATGTATGCTGGAAATGTAGTACATAACATTGCAAATGCCTGGCACACAAGTATTCCGTAAATATTATTTAGTATTGTAAAAACTGTGTTTAAACACGAATGCTGACCAGACATGTGCCGTGTTGTGTGACTTACCTAACAGTATGTTTACTTATTTGAATCATATAGTGAGTAAAATTAATTGTATACCACCTATCCATGCCGTACATAATCACGTTACGTAAATATACCAGATTCTAAGACTTTTAGCTCGATGCTGACACTAATTAATAATCCCTCAATGTTAATATTTTTGCATTATGTAATTAGCATATATATACCTAATAACCTGATATACATATACCCAATATTTCATTTTCATTATATTTATTATTATAACTAATGGAAATTTAATATAACTAAATAACACAACATTCATAAAACCATTCACTCCACACTCTTTTTTCTCTTCTACCTTTCTACAGTCTAAAAAAAAATAACGAAAGAGACAAAAACTGTTTAATTACCAACCATTAACTGTAATATACTTCATGTATTATCACAATGTATTTGTCTTTTTTTCAAATAAAAATTTATTTAAAAAAAGAAAAAAAGAAAAAAGAACAAATTCTGACCCAAGTTGTTCTCTCTTCAATAGAATACACACATAATTATGTATGTCCTATGTTTGGCGCCTATGCAAATTATACCCAGAAGACAAGACCATGTATCTCACAATTGGCAAATTGATAAGCCAAATGGGAATCAACAGAGAAATTTCATGTACGAACTGTGGATCATACCACGACCGACATTTTGTCTCATATATTCATTGATTGTACGGCCATGTTTTCGTTTAGAAATGAGATGGAATATTTTATTATGGATGCACTTGGGATTAATGCCTACATCAAATACGAATCGCTCTCAGGAGAAGCCAAATTAAGTGTGCTCCTTGGCAACTTATCAGAACTTGAGAGCGATATAATGATTAAAGATGACGACATTCCAATTATAATTTTCAAAAATGTTGTCAAAATGTGGCAATCTTATTACCTATATGCTGGTATGACCGGTGTTACTTAATATAGTGCACATTTGACATTCTTTTTATTCACTATAATATTGTCATCGAAATGAATATACCACATATAATTATATATATACCTCGCTATACTTCACTTTAACTATATACGTGACACGTGATGTCCAGGTTATAATATGTCTCCAATTCTCACACGAATTATATTATATTGAAAACGCACTTGCTTTATAAAACCATTCAATTATACAAATAAATCGTGTAAGTTGCGTGTACACGTGTGTCTGTGCGTGTTGGTGTGTGCGTCCCATTCGGTTGGGATCAGTTGGCCAGTAGGATGACAATCGATTACTTCAGTATATTCTGCGCGTCCGGGTGCATGTGCGTGCGTTTGCCATACACCAATGTATGCCGCTGTGGCTGCGCCCCTATGTGTGCGTACCATACGTCAACGAAATGGCGTTCGGATGCATTACTACCGCGTGTAGTCATGCCGAACAGTACGTGACGGTTGACGGTACGTGTATGTAGGCGCGCAGACCCAACTCCATGCAGAATGATATATATATATTTGTATATACTTTTGACTGTTCATATGCTTATGTATAAGCGTTTGTATCATGTTCTTTATTTGCCACTTGTTCATATATAATCTTCAGTAATGGAGGATAATTAAAGATATATATTGTCACTGAACTATTGTTTCGCCAGTCTTGGGAATTGGTGTGATTTACCAAAAATCAGGGAACGATTGTAACAATGGGATTGTGCTCTAACCCTTACTTAGATAGGGTTGTATATTCCATATCAGATTGATATAGGGTGTGCATTGTGACACACTCAGCCACATTGGGCGCGGCGAAACTCTGTTTTTAGTCACAGATGATCGCGGCACCGATGTGTTCCCGGGAAGACTTCCATTGATAGCGCGGTATATTAGATATTTGATTGCTATATAGTGTGCAGTGTGACACACTCAGCCACATTGGGCGCGGCGAAACTCTATTTTAGTCACAGATGATCGCGACACCGATGTGACGGGAAGAATTCCATTGATAGCGCGGTATATTATATATTAGATTGCTACAGGGTGTGCATTGTGACACACTCACCCACATTGGGCGCGGCGAAACTCTCTTTTAGTCACAGATGATCGCGACACCGATGTGATCCCGAAAAGAATTCCATTGATAGCGCGGTATATTATATATTAGATTGCTACAGGGTGTGCATTGTGACACACTCAGCCACACTGGGCGCGGCGAAACTCTGGTTTTAGCCACAGATTATCGCGACACCGATGTGATCCCGGGAAGAATTCCATTGATAGCGCGGTATATTAGATATTAGATTGCTATAGTGTGTGCATTGTGACACACTCAGCCACATTGGGCGCGTCGAAACTCTGGTTTTAGCCACAGATGATCGCGACACCGATGTGATCCCGGGAAGAATTCCATTGATAGCGCGGTATATTAGATATTAGATTGCTATAGGGTGTGCATTGTGACACACTCAGCCACATTGGACACGGCGAAACTCTGTTTTAGCCACAGATGATCGCGACACCGATGTGATCCCGGGAAGAATTCCATTGATAGCGCGGTATATTAGATATTAGATTGCTATAGGGTGTGCATTGTGACACACTCAGCCACATTGGACGCGGCGAAACTCTGTTTTAGTCACAGATGATCGCGACACCGATGTGATCCCGGGAAGAATTCCATTGATAGCGCGGTATATTATATAATAGATTGCGATTGGGTGTGCATTGTGACACACTCAGCCACATTGGACGCGGCGAAACTCTGTTTTAGTCACAGATGATCGCGACACCGATGTGATCCCGGGAAGAATTCCATTGATAGCGCGGTATATTAGATATTAGATTGCTATAGGGTGTGCATTGTGACACACCCAGCCACATTGGGCGCGGCGAAACTCTGTTTTATTCACAGATGATCACGACACCGATGTGATCCCGAGAAGAATTCCATTGATAGCGCGGTATATTATATATTAGATTGTTACATGTGTGCATGGTTTTAGGCACATACGATCGCGACACCGATGTGTTCCCGGGATGAATTCCATTGATAGCGCGGTATATTAGATATTAGATTGTTACATGTGTGCATGGTTTTAGGCACATACCATCGCGACACCGATGTGTTCCCGGGATGAATTCCATTGATAGCGCGGTATATTAGATATTAGATTGCCACGGAGCGTCGATATTGATGTTTGATTACTAGTGTTGTCGGAGTAATCACTGTGTGAAATGGGTCCTTACTTAACTGCCACTAAATGGGACTCGCCGTAATATCCGTGATAAGACCAGAGAGTCCCAACTAATTATCTGAATAAACGCAATATTAGTAACAGCTTAACACAATTAGTGCCGCAGATTGGGGCGCATATTAATGTGAATGGAGCGAGCTTCATCAATCAGATAGTATAATTATATCTGTCCCATAACTGTCTTCTTCATTGATGGTGCCCTGATTGCTAACTCCTTATACGCGATAGTTTTGCATTGATCGATTATAGGGTCACGTGCCTATGCCCAATCCGTCTGGAAACCCGTGACCTCCTTAGTGGGGTCGATAGGGTCATTGCCAGAATGCATCGTTCACATTCGTAGCCAACTTTCTAAATCGATCAGCCAGCGTTTCACATGTGATTACCTTGGTAGCTTTTCAAATTCAATCGTTTTAAGACGCAGTTCACATGACACTATCGCGTGAACACTAAAATGGAAACGCCATGCTTCAAAGACTGGGTTCATTTATTAATATAACTCGAGCAATTCCAAAAATTGATCGAAAACCTTAGGTACAGTAATGCTCTAATTAATCGACCTCTTAACCACAGCAGAATTATTGGTAACTTTTCAGGATTTAGTCGGAAATATGGCTTGTTGCCATTCATCGGAAAGCTCTCGTTCATTAGGCACACATCAATATTAAAATCTTCCTGCGAATGTGATTAGCCAAACAAGTCTCGTTCATTAGATCCACATTAATATTAAAATCTGTTTACGAAAGTTATTAGGCAACCAAGTCTATTTCATTAGAACCGCATGAATAAAAACGCTGGCTACGAATGTGATCAATTTTAAAAGCTAGCCACGAATGTGATCAATTTTAAAAGCTAGCCACGATTGTGATCAATTTGAAAAGCTAGCTACGAATGTGATCAATATTAAAAGCTGTCTACGAATTTGATCAATTTTAAAAGCTGTCTACGAATGTGATCAATTTAAAAAGCTGTCTACGAATGTGATCAATTTTAAAAGCTGGCTAGGAATGTGATCAATTTTAAAAGCTAGCTACGAATGTGATCAATTTTAAAAGCTAGCTACGAATGTGATCAATTTTAAAAGCTAGCTACGAATGTGATCAATTTTAAAAGCTAGCTACGAATGTGATCAATTTTAAAAGCTAACTACAGATGTGATCGATTTTAAAAGCTGGCTACGAAAGTGATTAATTTTAATAGCTAGCTACGAATGCGATCAATTTTAATAGCTAGCAAATACATTAATTGAAAAAGATAATTTGAAAGTCTTATATTTAAACTTTTATAGACATTTTTCGTTTTGCAGCCCACTGGGGGTTGTGGTCGGAGACGACCGAGTCGGCCGCCGGTTCCTTAATTAGGTGCTGGTTGTTATTGTTATTTTAACGGAATTCTGAGTTGGTCATTTAATATATGGTCTTGAGCGCGTTACCACTTCTGACATTGGTTTTCTTGTCTGTATATGTGTGTTATATATTCATTGTACGAGCACATTGGATCTCATGTATCATACATGGTGTGTTTGACTTATACAGATGCCGCAAACGATTTAATACCATGACACTACAATGTGCACAATGCCTTAATTCTGTGCCATCAAACAAATATATTGTATCCACACTGAGTGTTCTTTCAATAATATATATTGATTATCAGATATCGGCTTTAACAGAGGAAGTTAATGTTAATGGGCACGTGCTGTTGTATTAACCTTTTCTATACTAAACACTCGTTGATGAGTAGTTCCCTTATTTAACCTTTCTATACTCGTTGATGAGTAGTTCCCTTATTAAACCTTTCTATACTAAATACTAATTGTTGAGTAGTTCTCTTATTAACACTTTCTATACTAAATACTAATTGATGAGTAGTTCCCTTATTAACACTTTCTATACTAAATACTAATTGATGAGTAGTTCTGTTATTAACCCTTTCTATACTAAATACTAATTGATGAGTAGTTCTCTTATTAACACTTTATATACTAAATACTAATTGATGAGTAGTTCCCTTATTAACACTTTCTATACTAAATACTAATTGATGAGTAGTTCTGTTATTAACCCTTTCTATACTAAATACTAATTGATGAGTAGTTCTCTTATTAACACTTTCTATACTAAATACTAATTGATGAGTAGTTCCCTTATTTACACTTTCTATACTAAATATTCGTTTACGAGTAGTTCCTTTAGCACATGTTTAGAAAATAAGTTCAAATATCGTTTGTTGAACATTTCCCACCAATGAATATGAATATCATTCTACTTTTGTATTATCTGTTTTTTTGTCTGTCTGCGTCTGATCATTTTTTCCTGAACACCAAATGACTCATTTACCATTCAAATATACACTGTACTAACTGCGTGAGAACTTCATTTAGTACAGACAGGCTTAAGCAGTTAAATATTGTATGGAAAAGTGTGGATTAATGTACAGCACAAGTACATTTGAAGTCATTTAACGCGGTAAGCAAACTGTGTATATGATGGTTGTATACATAGTAGTAGGCCGACCTGAGTATAATAGTCACCCCTGGTCAAGTGGTCCTGCTAATATGCTATGATGTTGGTGGTCCTGCTGAATTGCTGTGATGCTGTTAGGGCAAACTGATGCCGTTACGAAAAAATACCGTTATTTGTTCTAAATTTGTAAATTTCGCGGTCTTTGGCTATCCGAGCGATTTGAGAAAAACCCAGTGTGTGTATGACACATTCAAGAACATACACATTTTTGAAAAAAAATATAATAATTCCTGCGCTGCTGTTTATAAAGCGATATGGATAATCATATTGATTACAGTCGATTTTCAACAACTAATACAATCAGTATTACAAATATTTCGCAACAAATATGTTTTCTGAATGTTTGACACGCATAATGGCTTTTCCTGGAAGACAAGTTAAAATATATAGCGGTATTGTTAACATTATCAGTTTGCCCTAACAGCATCATACCAATTCAGCAAGACACCAGCATCATATCATATTAGCAGGACCACTTGGCCAGGGGGACAGTTACAGTAGTTGATTCTCAATGATTAGAGGTTCAAAGATGAAACTGAGTAAGCATGCTATGTATGGCTGAATAAGCACGCTATGTATGGCTGAGTAAGCATGCTATGTATGGCTGAATAAGCACGCTATGTATGGCTGAATAAGCATGCTATGTATGGCTGAATAAGCACGCTATGTATGGCTGAGTAAGCACGCTATGTATGGCTGAGTAAGCATGCTATGTATGGCTGAGTAAGCACGCTATGTATGGCTGAGTAAGCACGCTATGTATGGCTGAGTAAACATGCTATGTATGGCTGAGTAAGCATTGAGCAAGCCTGTTGTGTATGGCTGATTAAGCTGATATGTATGGCTGAATAAGCATGCTATGTATGGCTGAGTAAGCATGCTATGTTTGGCTGAGTAAGCATGCTATGTATGGCTGAGTAAGCATGCTATGTATGGCTGAATAAGCATGCTATGTATGGCTGGGTAAGCATGCTATGTATGGCTGAATAAGCATACTATGTATGGTTGGGCAAGCTTGCTATGTATGGCTGAGTAAACATGCTATGTATGGCTGAGTAAGCATTGAGCAAGCCTGTTGTGTATGCTATGTATGGCTGATTAAGCTGATATGTATGGCTGATTAAGCATGCTATGTATTGCCTAGTAAGCATGCTATGTATGGCTTAATAAGTATGATATGTATGGCTGAGTAAACATGCTATGTATGGCTGAGTAAACATGCTATGTATGGCTGAGTAAGCTGATATGTATGGCTGATTAAGCATGCTATGTATTGCCTAGTAAGCATGCTATGTATGGCTTAATAAGTATGATATGTATGGCTGAGTAAACATGCTATGTATGGCTGAGTAAACATGCTATGTGTGATAAGCATGTCATTATGGCTTAGTAATCATGCTATGTATGGCAAGTGCTGTTTCTTATATAGTGTCTGACTATTTAATGAGTTTGGTAATATACACATCAGGATTGGTCCGGGTGTTATGATCATCTCCCATGACAATATTTTTGGGAGATGACTTCAATTTGTGATAGTCACAGTTGGGGCGATGTTTGTGTCTTACTTATATGAACATTAATTACCTAAATATATAAATGAAAATGTATGTGTGTGCCTCTCTCCCCTCATCTCCCTCGCTCTCTCTAGCTCTATGTTACTGCACCGATTGAAAAGACATTTGCCTTGGGTATCTATTGGTAACATGCGCTGAACCCGGAATCCCGGAATAGGCATGACGTCGCCTTTTGACGTCATACCCGCATTACCGAACACAAACGACACGAACGCTGTTTATCTATTACCTTAACAGGACAAAGAACGAATCACACACTCCTTATTTGTTACCTTTTCATGACAGCAATTGTGTGGGAAACTCGTTCTCTCTCCCCTGTCTTTCCCCTCTCTCTCCCCTGTCTCTCCACGTACGTTCCTTATAGGCGTCCACATTTCTTCACCGATTGCGATGAAATTTGGCGAGGGTTTGAATTTCGGCCGGTTGCTGGCTCTATGACGCTCCGACGCTCTGCTCTGTTCGCCGTCATGACGGCGTGCATAGTGCAACGGCGTAACCTCAAAGAGCCAGCGTCTAGTCCAGGTATGAACCTGACTCTTCACGACGTTGCCTTTTGATATCCACACAGTCACATTACCCATTCCCCGCTAAAAAGCAAAAGGAGCACAACTCACAAACGTTGAAGTCAGTCTCACCTAAACTGATATTTGTCACGAACAGACATTATTGCACTGACACATAGCCTACGGTGATACCGCACAGCATTATGGGTAACGCGATTCTATCTAACGCGGTTCACCATCAAAGAAAAAACCTCGGAAATGTGGATCCGGAGACGGAGCGATTAAGCAATGTTTTCCGGTCGAGCGGTTAGCTTGTATGCGGATCAGTATTGGCCCCTCGGGGCGCTCTGCGAAACGTCACTCGCCATAACATGCGCTCTGTTTGCAGATGGATCGAAGTAAATCGAATAACATGCAGAACGAACGTCAAATGCCGTTAATAAAAACTCCAACAAACTGCGCAAAACCTCGTTAGTACCGATGTAAGAAGGGAAGCCTGTCGGGTTTCCTTGTACTATTTACACACGAGAACAACAGGAATGGGTGGCTGTCTGACCGAGGACATGTAAACCTAACGGGTTGTCTTGTACTATATACACAAAAAACAAAACAAAACATAACAAAAAACAAGAATGGGTGGTTGTCGGGCCGAGGACATGCAAACCTATCCTGTGCTATCTACAAAAAAAAAACAAGAATGGGTGGCTGTCGGGACGAGGACATGCAAACCTAACGGGTTGTCTTGTACTATCTACACAAAAACACAAAACAAAAGAGAACACAAAAACAAGAATGGGTGGCTGTCGGACCGAGGACATGTAAACATAACGGGTTGGTCTGCACTAACTACACGGGAGGTATATAAAACGTGGTGCCTATCGGACCGAGGACATGCAAACCGGGTTGTCTTGTGCTATCTACACACGAAACATAAGCAAGAATGGGTGGCTGTCGGACCGATGACATGCAAACATAACGGGTTGGTCTGCACTAACTACACGGGAGGTATATAAAACGTGGTGCCTATCGGGCCGAGGACATGCAAACCGGGTTGTCTTGTGCTATCTACACACGAAAAATAAACAAGAATGGGTGGCTGTCAGACGGACGACATAAAAACCTAACGGGTTGTCCTGTACTATCTACACATGCGAGAAATAAGAATGGGAGGCTGTCGGTCCGGGGACATGTAAACCTATATAACGGGTTGTCTTGTACTATCTTATATATATACACGAAAAATAAACAAGAATGGGTGGCTGTCGGACCGAGGGCATGCAAACCTAGCGGACTGTCTTGTACTATCTACACACGAGAGAAATAAGAATGGGAGGCTGTCGGGCCGATGACATGTAAACCTATATAACGAGTTGTCTTGTATTATCAACACACGAGAAACATAGGACTGGGTGGCTGTCGGACCGAGGACATGAAAACCTAACGGGTTGTCTTGTACTATCTGCACACGAGATATTTTAACAACTGTGGTGCCTGCCGGGTCGAGAACACGAAAACCCAACGAATTGGTCTGCATTAGCTTTTAGGAAAATAGTCGGCTGACATGAACATCTAATAAAGTGAGTAAAACCTCGAACGGATTGGCTCGCATTAGCTACGCACGAGATGAAGAAACTGGTATAGTTGATCAGTAACCTATGACACGAAGGTACGTCGCAAAATCGATACATTCAAGTTGCAACGAGGGCAATATCTGAACAGTATCACTTACAAAATGAGGCCGGACATATTGGCCACATTCATTGGAGGAATAAGCAATTAAACCATTTAGTTTACACAAGACATACTGATGGCTCTCTAACATATAGTTCCGGTGTGGTGAGCAGTCACGTGTGATGTGAGATAGGAAAATTTCACATAGCTATCTCACACGGACTGCTTGTGATAAATTGTGTAGGTGTGAAAGAAATAAGCCGGTGTGCTTGTGTAGGGGTGAAAGAAATAAGAGGGTGTGCTAACTGTGCTTGTGATAAAGTAACATATGTAGGTGTGAAAGAAATAAGACGGTGTGCTTGTGTAGGGGTGAAAGAAATAAGAGGGTGTGATAAAATGTGTAGGGGTGAAAGAAATAAGAGGGTGTGCTTGTGGAGGGGTGAAAGAAATAAGAGGGTGTGCTTGTGGAGGGGTGAAAGAAATAAGACGGTGTGCTTGTGGAGGGGTGAAAGAAATAAGACGGTGTGCTTGTGTAGGCGTGAAAGAAATAAGAGGGTGTGCTTGTAATAAAATGTGCAGGGGTGAAAGAAATAAGAGGGTGTGCCTGTTATAAAATGTATAGGGGTGAAAGAAATAAGAGGGTGTGCCTGTGATAAAATATGTAGGGGTGAAAGAAATAAGACGGTGTGCCTGTGCTAAAATGTGTAGGGGTGAAAGAAATAAGAGGGTGTGCTTGTGATAAATGTGTAGGGGTGAAAGAAATAAGAGGGTGTGCCAGAGATAAAATATGTAGGGGTGAAAGAAATAAGACGGTGTGCCTGTGATAAAATGTGTAGGGATGAAAGAAATAAGACGGTGTGCCTGTGATAAAACTGTAGGGGTGAAAGAAATAAGACGGTGTGCTTGTGATAAAATGTGTAGGGGTGAAAAAAATAAGACGGTGTGCTTGTGATAAATGTGTAGGGGTGAACGAAATAAGAGGGTGTGCCTGTGATAAAATGTGTAGGGGTGAAAGAAATAGACGGTGTGCCTGTGATAAAATGTGTAGGGGTGAAAGAAATAAGAGGGTGTGCTTGAGATAAAATGTGCAGGGGTGAAAGAAATAAGAGAGTGTGCCTGTGTAGGGGTGAAAGAAATAAGAGGGTGTGCTTGCGTAGGGGTGAAAGAAATAAGACGGTGTGATTGTGTAGGGGTGAAAGAAATAAGAGGGTGTGCTTGTGATAAAATATGTAGGGGTGAAAGAAATAAGAGGGTGTGCTTGTGGAGGGGTGAAAGAAATAAGACGGTGTGCTTGTGGAGGGGTGAAAGAAATAAGACGGTGTGCTTGTGTAGGCGTGAAAGAAATAAGAGGGTGTGCTTGTAATAAAATGTGCAGGGGTGAAAGAAATAAGAGGGTGTGCCTGTTATAAAATGTATAGGGGTGAAAGAAATAAGAGGGTGTGCCTGTGATAAAATATGTAGGGGTGAAAGAAATAAGACGGTGTGCCTGTGCTAAAATGTGTAGGGGTGAAAGAAATAAGAGGGTGTGCTTGTGATAAATGTGTAGGGGTGAAAAAAATAAGAGGGTGTGCCTGTGATAAAATATGTAGGGGTGAAAGAAATAAGACGGTGTGCCTGTGATAAAATGTGTAGGGATGAAAGAAATAAGACGGTGTGCCTGTGATAAAACTGTAGGGGTGAAAGAAATAAGACGGTGTGCTTGTGATAAAATGTGTAGGGGTGAAAGAAATAAGACGGTGTGCTTGTGATAAATGTGTAGGGGTGAACGAAATAAGAGGGTGTGCCTGTGATAAAATGTGTAGGGGTGAAAGAAATAGACGGTGTGCCTGTGATAAAATGTGTAGGGGTGAAAGAAATAAGAGAGTGTGCCTGTGTAGGGGTGAAAGAAATAAGAGGGTGTGCTTGCGTAGGGGTGAAAGAAATAAGACGGTGTGATTGTGTAGGGGTGAAAGAAATAAGAGGGTGTGCTTGTGATAAAATATGTAGGGGTGAAAGAAATAAGAGGGTGTGCTTGTGTAGGGGTGAAATAAATAAGAGGGTGTGCTTGTGATAAGGTAAAATGTGTAGGGGGGGAGAAGAAGAGGGTGTGCTTGTGTAGGGGTGAAATAAATAAGAGGGTGTGCCTGTGATAAAATGTGTAGGGGTGAAAGAAATAAGAGGGTGTGCCTGTGTAGGGGTGAAAGAAATAAGACGGTTTGCTTGTTTAGGGGTGAAATAAATAAGAGGGTGTGCTTGTGTAGGGATGAACAGAAATAAGAGGGCGTGCTTGTGATAAAATTTGTAGGGGTGAAAGAAATAAGAGGGTGTGCCTGTGCTAAAATGTGTAGGGGTGAAAGAAATAAGAGGGTGTGCATGTGATGAAATGTATAGGGGTGAAAGAAATAAGAGGGTGTGCCTGTGATAAAATGTGTAGGGGTGAAAGAAATAAGACGGTGTGCCTGTGTTAAAGGACATATCGATGTAGCTGCAAATTAAATAAGTGTATCATCACATTGGAGTTGCTATGAGAGTGTTTGTGAAATGTCTCTGCATTCATCGATTTCCAACATATAGTGAGAAGCCCCCGATTATTGTCTGCGCTCACACTCTCCATAATAAAACCGGTTGTGCGATACTCTTAAAAATAATTTACATTCCTTGATCCAAGTCTTATCCCTTTAAAATTGTAATTTAAATTTGGAATCGATGAACACATACAATCATCTAAATGCCAACAGTAAACACATCACATTGAGCACATGATCCGCGCTGGATCTGGATCAAAATTTACTTTTTCCAAATTATTTGCCTGATGAAATTTTTTTTGCCAAGTTATTTTAGAATTTGCTAAATTTATCCCCGATAGCATCATTTTCTGCAACCTTTGCGTCTTATGTTTCGAAATTCGCGATTTGAACGACTTTTGATATCGATAAGAAAACAGTTAGTGGGTAACTGTATCTCGCATATCTAGTGTGGTTTATCAATAAACCAATAACCGAACAATAACACAATAGAAGGGTTGCTTTATTCGAAGGGCACATCACAAGATGATTAGCTTTGTAAACACCACTAAATACGGGAAATCCCACTACCCTTCAATACTAATGCTATCAGATTAACTGCATCTTAATAGAGTTGTTAACTGTTCCTAAACCATAAAAAAAATACCACTAATATAATCATATTGCAAGAGTTTACTGAAATTAATGGTATTGTTTGACCAATATTGTTTCAACTTTCTTGAGGAATTAAAAAGTGACTTGCCAAAACTTTAGCCATATGAACATATTTTTTGCCAAATGTGAACTATTTTTGCCATTGGCAAATTTGGCAAGTGGCAACGCGAATCCTGATTAGGCAGGACCAAGACCAACATTTATTATGTCAGCTCTTGCGATTTTCCAATCCGCATCGATATATAGTGACGGTATATGAACCCATATTAGGTCGGTGACCAAATATGAAATCAATATTAGGTGCTTATCCGCCATCTTGTTTTTTTCAGAAACTCAGTCGCCTCGGGAATATTTTTGGTGTATTTTGGCACCAAGAAAGGGGGTATCTGTCGGAAATCATTTTCTGTGAATTTAAAGACATAGTACCATGTACCAAAACCTGTATGCGATATATTTGATGAATTCTAACGACTCATAAATTGACTATCAAACCCAACAAGTTGTCCTACTTCTGGTAATTAGCCATTGACTCAATGCGTTGACGTTCAACGCCCGTGAGGCGTCACTGTGACGTTACATAGGTTAATGGCCATATACGACACATTTATCTTACCAAATTACAATAAATTACAGCGACGATTAATTAAAGGGATATGCTGGATTTTGTCCACTGACATAATAAATACGTTACGGGACGCTTAGTGGTCGGATATGGTGTCGTATGAGGCTCAGCGAGATCAATATTAGGTTCGGCCTACGGCCTCGCCTAATATTGATCTTACTTCGCCTCACACGACACCATATCCGACCACTAAGCGTCCCGTAACTTATAATATAGTGTCAGGTTCCATATAAACCGCCGAGGCATTGTTCGCGGTACATATGCAATACCTTATTCGCTGCATGCATGCGAAGAAACGTGCATGATATGATAACGCTAATAGCGGGACAAAAATGCCACACTGGTGATGCGTCCTTGCTACACGGTGATGCGTCCTTGATACACGGTGATGCGTCCTTGCTACACGGTGATGCGTCCTTGCTACACGGTGATGCGTCCTTGCTACACGGTGATGCGTCCTTGATACACGGTGATGCGTCCTTGCTACACGGTGATGCGTCCTTGCTACACGGTGATGCGTCCTTGATACACGGTGATGCGTCCTTGCTACACGGTGATGCGTCCTTGCTACACGGTGATGCGTCCTTGCTACACGGTGATGCGTCCTTGTTACACGGTGATGCGTCCTTGCCACACTGGTGATGCGTCCTTGCTACACGGTGATGCGTCCTTGATACACGGTGATGCGTCTTTGATACACGGTGATGCGTCCTTGCTACACGGTGATGCGTCCTTGCTACACGGTGATGCGTCCTTGATACACGGTGATGCGTCCTTGCTACACGGTGATGCGTCTTTGATACACGATGATGCGTCCTTGCTACACGGTGATGCGTCCTTGCTACACGGTGATGCGTCCTTGCTACACGGTGATGCGTCCTTGCTACACGGTGATGCGTCATTGCTACACGGTGATGCGTCCTTGCTACACGGTGATGCGTCCTTGCTACACGGTGATGCGTCCTTGCTACACGGTGATGCGTCATTGCTACACGGTGATGCGTCCTTGCTACACGGTGATGCGTCCTTGATACACGGTGATGCGTCCTTGATACACGGTGATGCGTCCTTGCTACACGATGATGCGTCCTTGATACACGGTGATGCGTCCTTGATACACGGTGATGCGTCCTTGCTACACGGTGATGCGTCCTTGATACACGGTGATGCGTCCTTGATACACGATGATGCGTCCTTGATACACGGTGATGCGTCCTTGCTACACGATGATGCGTCCTTGATACACGGTGATGCGTCCTTGCTACACGGTGATGCGTCCTTGATACACGGTGATGCGTCCTTGATACACGGTGATGCGTCCTTGATACACGATGATGCGTCCTTGATACACGGTGATGCGTCCTTGATACACGGTGATGCGTCCTTGCTACACGATGATGCGTTCTTGATACACGATGATGCGTCCTTGATACACGGTGATGCGTCCTTGATACACGATGATGCGTCCTTGATACACGGTGATGCGTCCTTGATACACGGTGATGCGTCCTTGATACACGGTGATGCGTCCTTGATACACGGTGATGCGTCCTTGATACACGGTGATGCGTCCTTGATACACGGTGATGCGTCCTTGCTACACGGTGATGTGTCCTTGCTACACGGTGATGCGTCCTTGATACACGATGATGCGTCCTTGATACACGATGATGCGTCCTTGCTACACGGTGATGCGTCCTTGATACACGGTGATGCGTCCTTGCTACACGGTGATGCGTCCTTGATACACGATGATGCGTCCTTGATACACGGTGATGCGTCCTTGATACACGGTGATGCGTCCTTGATACACGGTGATGCGTCCTTGATACACGGTGATGCGTCCTTGATACACGGTGATGCGTCCTTGATACACGATGATGCGTCCATGATACACGGTGATGCGTCCTTGCTACACGGTGATGCGTCCTTGATACACGATGATGCGTCCTTGATACACGGTGATGCGTCCTTGCTACACGATGATGCGTCCTTGATACACGGTGATGCGTCCTTGATACACGGTGATGCGTCCTTGATACACGGTGATGCGTCCTTGATACACGGTGATGCGTCCTTGCTACACGGTGATGCGTCCTTGATACACGGTGATGCGTCCTTGATACACGGTGATGCGTCCTTGCTACACGGTGATGCGTCCTTGCTACACGGTGATGCGTCATTGCTACACGGTGATGCGTCCTTGCTACACGGTGATGCGTCCTTGCTACACGGTGATGCGTCCTTGATACACGATGATGCGTCCTTGATACACGGTGATGCGTCCTTGATACACGGTGATGCGTCCTTGATACACGGTGATGCGTCCTTGCTGCACGGTGATGCGTCCTTGATACACGGTGATGCGTCCTTGATACACGGTGATGCGTCCTTGCTACACGGTGATGCGTCCTTGATACACGGTGATGCGTCCTTGATACACGGTGATGCGTCCTTGATACACGATGATGCGTCCATGATACACGGTGATGCGTCCTTGCTACACGGTGATGCGTCCTTGATACACGATGATGCGTCCTTGATACACGGTGATGCGTCCTTGCTACACGATGATGCGTCCTTGATACACGGTGATGCGTCCTTGATACACGGTGATGCGTCCTTGATACACGGTGATGCGTCCTTGATACACGGTGATGCGTCCTTGCTACACGGTGATGCGTCCTTGATACACGGTGATGCGTCCTTGATACACGGTGATGCGTCCTTGCTACACGGTGATGCGTCCTTGCTACACGGTGATGCGTCATTGCTACACGGTGATGCGTCCTTGCTACACGGTGATGCGTCCTTGCTACACGGTGATGCGTCCTTGCTACACGGTGATGCGTCATTGCTACACGGTGATGCGTCCTTGCTACACGGTGATGCGTCATTGCTACACGGTGATGCGTCCTTGCTACACGGTGATGCGTCCTTGCTACACGATGATGCGTCCTTGATACACGGTGATGCGTCCTTGATACACGGTGATGCGTCCTTGATACACGGTGATGCGTCCTTGATACACGATGATGCGTCCTTGCTACACGGTGATGCGTCCTTGCTACACGATGATGCGTCCTTGCTACACGGTGATGCGTCCCTGATACACGGTGATGCGTCCTTGATACACGGTGATGCGTCCTTGATACACGGTGATGCGTCCTTGATACACGACGATGCGTCCTTGCTACACGGTGATGCGTCCTTGATACACGGTGATGCGTCCTTGATACACGATGATGCGTCCTTGATACACGGTGATGCGTCCTTGATACACGGTGATGCGTCCTTGCTACACGATGATGCGTCCTTGATACACGGTGATGCGTCCTTGATACACGGTGATGCGTCCTTGCTACACGGTGATGCGTCCTTGATACACGGTGATGCGTCCTTGATACATGGTGATGCGTCCTTGATACACGATGATGCGTCCTTGATACACGGTGATGCGTCCTTGCTACACGGTGATGCGTCCTTGCTACACGGTGATGCGTCCTTGATACACGGTGATGCGTCCTTGATACACGATGATGCGTCCTTGATACGCGATGATGCGTCCTTGATACACGGTGATGCGTCCTTGATACACGGTGATGCGTCCTTGATACACGGTGATGCGTCCTTGATACACGATGATGCGTCCTTGATACACGATGATGCGTCCTTGATACACGGTGATGCGTCCTTGATACACGGTGATGCGTCCTTGATACACGATGATGCGTCCTTGATACACGGTGATGCGTCCTTGATACACGATGATGCGTCCTTGATACACGATGATGCGTCCTTGATACACGGTGATGCGTCCTTGATACACGGTGATGCGTCCTTGCTACACGGTGATGCGTCCTTGATACACGATGATGCGTCCTTGATACACGATGATGCGTCCTTGATACACGGTGATGCGTCCTTGATACACGGTGATGCGTCCTTGCTACACGGTGATGCGTCCTTGCTACACGGTGATGCGTCCTTGATACACGATGATGCGTCCTTGATACACGGTGATGCGTCCTTGCTACACGGTGATGCGTCCTTGATACACGATGATGCGTCCTTGCTACACGATGATGCGTCCTTGATACACGATGATGTGTCCTTGCTACACGGTGATGCGTCCTTGGTACACGGTGATGCGTCCTTGATACACGATGATGCGTCCTTGATACACGATGATGCGTCCTTGATACACGATGATGCGTCCTTGATACACGATGATGCGTCCTTGATACACGATGATGCGTCCTTGATACACGATGATGCGTCCTTGATACACGGTGATGCGTCCTTGCTACACGGTGATGCGTCCTTGCTACACGGTGATACGTCCTTGCTACACGGTGATACGTCCTTGATACACGGTGATGCGTCCTTGATACACGATGATGCGTCCTTGATACACGATGATGCGTCCTTGATACACGGTGATGCGTCCTTGATACACGATGATGCGTCCTTGCTACACGGTGATGCGTCCTTGCTACACGGTGATGCGTCCTTGATACACGATGATGCGTCCTTGCTACACGGTGATGCGTCCTTGCTACACGGTGATACGTCCTTGCTACACGGTGATACGTCCTTGATACACGGTGATGCGTCCTTGATACACGATGATGCGTCCTTGCTACACGATGATGCGTCCTTGATACACGGTGATGCGTCCTTGCTACACGGTGATGCGTCCTTGCTACACGGTGATGCGTCCTTGATACACGGTGATGCGTCCTTGCTACACGGTGATGCGTTCTTGCTACACGGTGATGCGTCCTTGATACACGATGATGCGTCCTTGATACACGGTGATGCGTCCTTGATACACGATGATGCGTCCTTGATACACGGTGATGCGTCCTTGATACACGATGATGCGTCCTTGCTACACGGTGATGCGTCCTTGCTACACGGTGATGCGTTCTTGCTACACGATGATGCGTCCTTGATACACGATGATGCGTCCTTGATACACGGTGATGCGTCCTTGATACACGATGATGTGTCCTTGCTACACGATGATGCGTCCTTGATACACGATGATGCGTCCTTGATACACGATGATGCGTCCTTGATACACGGTGATGCGTCCTTGATACACGGTGATGCGTCCTTGCTACACGGTGATGCGTCCTTGCTACACGGTGATGCGTCCTTGATACACGGTGATGCGTCCTTGCTACACGGTGATGCGTCCTTGATACACGGTGATGCGTCCTTGATACACGGTGATGTGTCCTTGATACACGATGATGCGTCCTTGCTACACGGTGATGCGTCCTTGATACACGGTGATGCGTCCTTGCTACACGATGATGTGTCCTTGATACACGGTGATGTGTCCTTGATACACGATGATGTGTCCTTGATACACGGTGATGCGTCCTTGATACACGGTGATGCGTCCTTGATACACGGTGATGCGTCCTTGATACACGGTGATGCGTCCTTGATACACGGTGATGCGTCCTTGATACACGGTGATGTGTCCTTGATACACGATGATGTGTCCTTGATACACGGTGATGCGTCCTTGCTACACGGTGATGCGTCCTTGATACACGGTGATGCGTCCTTGCTACACGATGATGTGTCCTTGATACACGGTGATGTGTCCTTGATACACGATGATGTGTCCTTGATACACGGTGATGCGTCCTTGATACACGGTGATGCGTCCTTGATACACGGTGATGCGTCCTTGATACACGGTGATGCGTCCTTGCTACACGATGATGCGTCCTTGCTACACGATGATGCGTCCATGATACACGGTGATGCGTCCTTGGTACACGGTGATGCGTCCTTGCTACACGGTGATGCGTCCTTGCTACACGGTGATGCGTCCTTGCTACACGATGATGCGTCCATGATACACGGTGATGCGTCCTTGATACACGGTGATGCGTCCTTGATACACGGTGATGCGTCCTTGATACACGATGATGCGTCCTTGATACACGGTGATGCGTCCTTGCTACACGGTGATGTGTCCTTGATACACGGTGATGCGTCCTTGATACACGGTGATGCGTCCTTGCTACACGGTGATGTGTCCTTGCTACACGGTGATGCGTCCTTGATACACTGATGATGCGTCCTTGATACACGGTGATGCGTCCTTGATACACGGTGATGCGTCCTTGATACACGATGATGCGTCCTTGATACACGATGATGCGTCCTTGATACACGGTGATGCGTCCTTGCTACACGGTGATGCGTCCTTGATACACGGTGATGCGTCCTTGATACACGATGATGCGTCCTTGCTACACGGTGATGCGTCCTTGATACACGGTGATGCGTCCTTGATACACGGTGATGCGTCCTTGATACACGGTGATGCGTCCTTGATACACGGTGATGCGTCCTTGATACACGGTGATGCGTCCTTGATACACGATGATGCGTCCTTGATACACGGTGATGCGTCCTTGATACACGGTGATGCGTCCTTGATACACGGTGATGCGTCCTTGATACACGGTGATGCGTCCTTGATACACGGTGATGCGTCCTTGATACACGGTGATGCGTCCTTGATACACGGTGATGCGTCCTTGCTACACGGTGATGCGTCCTTGCTACACGGTGATGCGTCCTTGCTACACGGTGATGCGTCCTTGCTACACGGTGATGCGTCCTTGCTACACGATGATGTGTCCTTGATACACGGTGATGCGTCCTTGATACACGGTGATGCGTCCTTGATACACGGTGATGTGTCCTTGATACACGGTGATGCGTCCTTGATACACGGTGATGCGTCCTTGCTACACGATGATGCGTCCTTGATACACGGTGATGCGTCCTTGATACACGATGATGCGTCCTTGATACACGGTGATGCGTCCTTGATACACGGTGATGCGTCCTTGCTACACGGTGATGCGTCCTTGATACACGGTGATGCGTCCTTGCTACACGGTGATGCGTTCTTGCTACACGGTGATGCGTCCTTGCTACACGGTGATGCGTCCTTGCTACACGGTGATGCGTTCTTGCTACACGGTGATGCGTCCTTGCTACACGGTGATGCGTCCTTGCTACACGGTGATGCGTTCTTGCTACACGGTGATGCGTCCTTGCTACACGGTGATGCGTCCTTGCTACACGGTGATGCGTTCTTGCTACACGGTGATGCGTCCTTGCTACACGGTGATGCGTCCTTGCTACACGATGATGCGTCCTTGCTACACGGTGATGCGTCCTTGCTACACGGTGATGCGTCCTTGATACACGGTGATGCGTCCTTGATACACGGTGATGCGTCCTTGCTACACGGCGATGCGTCCTTGATACACGGTGATGCGTCCTTGCTACACGGTGATGCGTCCTTGCTACACGGTGATGCGTCCTTGCTACACGGTGATGCGTTCTTGCTACACGGTGATGCGTCCTTGCTACACGGTGATGCGTCCTTGCTACACGGTGATGCGTCCTTGCTACACGGTGATGCGTCCTTGATACACGGTGATGCGTCCTTGCTACACGGTGATGCGTCCTTGCTACACGGTGATGCGTCCTTGCTACACGGTGATGCGTCCTTGCTACACGGTGATGCGTCCTTGCTACACGATGATGCGTCCTTGCTACACGGTGATGCGTCCTTGCTACACGGTGATGCGTCCTTGATACACGGTGATGCGTCCTTGATACACGGTGATGCGTCCTTGCTACACGATGATGCGTCCTTGCTACACGGTGATGCGTCCTTGCTACACGGTGATGCGTCCTTGATACACGGTGATGCGTCATTGCTACACGGTGATGCGTCCTTGCTACACGGTGATGCGTCCTTGCTACACGGTGATGCGTCCTTGATACACGGTGATGCGTCCTTGATACACGGTGATGCGTCCTTGCTACACGATGATGCGTCCTTGATACACGGTGATGCGTCCTTGCTACACGATGATGCGTCCTTGCTACACGGTGATGCGTCCTTGCTACACGGTGATGCGTCCTTGCTACACGGTGATGCGTCCTTGCTACACGGTGATGCGTCCTTGCTACACGGTGATGCGTCCTTGCTACACGGTGATGCGTCCTTGCTACACGATGATGCGTCCTTGCTACACGGTGATGCGTCCTTGCTACACGGTGATGCGTCCTTGATACACGGTGATGCGTCCTTGATACACGGTGATGCGTCCTTGCTACACGATGATGCGTCCTTGCTACACGGTGATGCGTCCTTGCTACACGGTGATGCGTCCTTGATACACGGTGATGCGTCCTTGCTACACGGTGATGCGTCCTTGATACACGGTGATGCGTCCTTGCTACACGGTGATGCGTCCTTGATACACGGTGATGCGTCCTTGATACACGGTGATGCGTCCTTGATACACGGTGATGCGTCCTTGATACACGGTGATGCGTCCTTGATACACGGTGATGCGTCCTTGCTACACGGTGATGCGTCCTTGATACACGGTGATGCGTCCTTGCTACACGGTGATGCGTCCTTGATACACGGTGATGCGTCCTTGATACACGGTGATGCGTCCTTGATACACGGTGATGCGTCCTTGCTACACGGTGATGCGTCCTTGATACACGGTGATGCGTCCTTGATACACGGTGATGCGTCCTTGCTACACGGTGATGCGTCCTTGATACACGGTGATGCGTCCTTGCTACACGGTGATGCGTCCTTGATACACGGTGATGCGTCCTTGATACACGGTGATGCGTCCTTGCTACACGGTGATGCGTCCTTGCTACACGGTGATGCGTCCTTGATACACGGTGATGCGTCCTTGATACACGGTGATGCGTCCTTGCTACACGGTGATGCGTCCTTGATACACGGTGATGCGTCCTTGCTACACGATGATGCGTCCTTGCTACACGGTGATGCGTCCTTGCTACACGGTGATGCGTCCTTGCTACACGGTGATGCGTCCTTGCTACACGGTGATGCGTTCTTGCTACACGGTGATGCGTCCTTGATACACGGTGATGCGTCCTTGATACACGGTGATGCGTCCTTGATACACGGTGATGCGTCCTTGCTACACGGTGATGCGTCCTTGATACACGGTGATGCGTCCTTGCTACACGGTGATGCGTCCTTGCTACACGGTGATGCGTCCTTGCTACACGGTGATGCGTCCTTGCTACACGGTGATGCGTCCTTGCTACACGGTGATGCGTCCTTGCTACACGGTGATGCGTCCTTGCTACACGGTGATGCGTCCTTGCTACACGGTGATGCGTCCTTGCTACACGGTGATGCGTCCTTGATACACGGTGATGCGTCCTTGATACACGGTGATGCGTCCTTGCTACACGGTGATGCGTCCTTGATACACGGTGATGCGTCCTAGCTACACGGTGATGCGTCCTTGCTACACGGTGATGCGTCCTGGCTACACGGTGATGCGTCCTTGCTACACGGTGATGCGTCCTTGCTACACGGTGATGCGTCCTTGATACACGGTGATGCGTCCTTGATACACGGTGATGTGTCCTTGCTACACGGTGATGCGTCCTTGATACACGGTGATGCGTCCTTGCTACACGGTGATGCGTCCTTGCTACACGGTGATGCGTCCTGGCTACACGGTGATGCGTCCTTGCTACACGGTGATGCGTCCTTGCTACACGGTGATGCGTCCTTGCTACACGGTGATCCATCCTTGCTACACGGTGATGCGTCCTTGCTACACGGTGATGCGTCCTTGCTACACGGTGATGCGTCCTTGCTACACGGTGATGCGTCCTTGCTACACGGTGGTGCGTCCTTGCTACACGGTGGTGCGTCCTTGCTACACGGTGATGCGTCCTTGCTACACGGTGATGCGTCCTTGATACACGGTGATGCGTCCTTGATACACGGTGATGCGTCCTTGCTACACGGTGATGCGTCCTTGCTACACGGTGATGCGTCCTTGATACACGGTGATGCGTCCTTGATACACGGTGATGCGTCCTTGATACACGGTGATGCGTCCTTGATACACGGTGATGCGTCCTTGCTACACGGTGATGCGTCCTTGCTACACGGTGATGCGTCCTTGCTACACGGTGATGCGTCCTTGCTACACGGTGATGCGTCCTTGCTACACGGTGAATCAATGCATGCAAAGAAACGTACATGATATGATAATAACGATAATAGCTGGACAAAAATGCCACATTGATGGTGCTCCCTTGTTACACGGTGAATAAATTCTCGATATATGTTCCATGTTGTTGCGTTTTCCATAAAACAATACTTTATCACATAACTAGTATCCCACGAACCCGGCCTCATATGTTTTAGTAAGACACACGTGTATTATCGTCACGCGCAGTGAACTATGCGCTTAGCACAATGATGTCGATGTCAATGCCGGAAATTTATTATTATGTTAATTAGAACATAATTATTATATTCGATTTGTGTTTGGTTATTTAGTGTTGACTGTGATATAAACATGGGTGATAAGGGTGGTTAAACTATTTTGTCAGTATGAGAAGACACTTTAAAAATAGAATTATATATTTTCTTGAAGATGTCTTAAGGTTCTATTTGGTTGTGATAAGCAAATCAATATTAATTCTTTTAAACCCCAGCCGTTTCGAAATCATGTTTTCTTGCTAAATTGTGACTACGTTATAAAATGGATCTCAAATTCGTCGCAATTCTATACGCCATTAATTGACCTCGTCCACTAAATCCGATTAGAGAATCGCTAAAGCTCGATCGGCTCGGATGGAATTTAGTGCACTCGGTTAATACAGTTCGGTTAATACATTTCGGATAATACATTTCGGTTAATACATTTCGGTTAATACATTTCGGATAATACATTTCCGTTAATACATTTCCGTTAATACATTTTTCGGTTAATACATTTCGGATAATACATTTCGGTTAATACATTTCGGTTAATACATTTCGGTTAATACACTTCGGTTAATACATTTCGGTTAATACATTTCGGTTAAAACTTTTCGGTTAATACATTTCGCTTTATACATTTCGCTTTATACATATCGTATAGAATTGCGACTCATTAGATATCATGAACGACAAAACACCTTGTCATTATAATCTCTAAAACAAGAAACTAGTACCGAAATAATATACTGTCATACGTATTATGCGTGACCGTCTTCCACTCAGTTAATACCATCATATTAATGAACACAATAACGCGAATGTTTCAATATTGTTTGACCTTTTGACCCCCCCCCCCAGCGAATGGCTCACCGTACCGCCACTTTCTCCCCCAGCGAATCGCTCACCGTACCATCACTTTGTTCCCCCAGCGAATGGCTCACCGTACCGTCACTTTGCCCCCCAACGATTCGCTCACCGTACCGTCACAATGTCCCCCCCCCCCAGCGAATCGCTCATCGTACCGTCACTTTGTTTCCCCCAACGAATGGCTCACCGTACCGTCACTTTGCCCCCCCCCAGCGAATGGCTCACCGTACCTCACTTTGTTTACTCTTTGACGTTAATTATCAGTATCATTTATTTCGAAACAAGTCATCCGACTTTTTATTCCGATTTGAAACATGGATATAAATTATAACGTAATCATAAAAACAATATGTTAAAATCACTCATCGTACTCATATTTCTGGCTATAGAAATATGAGTCAAACAGTTCTTTGAACTGCATCAGGTTGACGGATGAAACAATCATCTCTGGTAAATTGTTCCATGGTATAACAAATCTCTGGGTGAAATAATATTTGCCTATGTCTTTAGTTTTACGAGGCAATTGTAATTTCAGCGAGTGACCCCTTGTGGTTGTAGATAATGATCTTTGAAAATACAAGTCCGGATTTACGTTGTAAGCAGGGATGTGGCTAGAGGGTCTCCGCTGGGGGTGTGTCCACCTTGGGAATTTCCAACTGCACCCCCCCCTTGAGTCGGAATCACACCAACACAACTTTTTGCATAATTCCATTTGCACCCCCCCCCCCCTTGAGTCGGAACCGCACCAACACAACTTTTTGCATAATTCCATTTGCACCCCCCCCCCTTGTACCTCATGCTCAGGCCTAATTTCCTATATATTCATAAGCCATGCTTCTATTTTCCCAGTATGATAACGTTAAGATATCTTAACCTGAAAATTTCCCCCAAAAAAAACCACTAGTGATCTAATTCCAGACAAATGCACACAGCTACCGACAACAGACCAGGAAACACCGGGCCGACCATGGTTGTTCGGCCCGGTGTGAGAAAATTTTGAAAACTATACAAGAAAATCGCAAATCCTAGCATCTAGACTGGCCTCAACTGAAGCTTTCCTAGTGTTGGAAATTTCAAACCTCATGCTCCCCCCCCCTCAGGTTGGAAATTCTTCAACTGATGACCATTTATGTCTACAAGTTTGACCAAATGTAGTAAAATATTGTTTTGCTAAACTAATTAGCAGTTTTGTATTGGCCATGTGGATGGGGCAATGACACACCGGGCCGACCATGGTTCGGCCCGGTGTGCGAAAATTTTTGAAATCTGAACAAGAAAATCGCAAAATCCTAACATCTAGACTAGCCTCAAGCCTTCCTACTGTTGGAAAGTTCAAACCCTACACCCCCACTTAGGTTGGAAAATTTCCAACTGATGACAATTCCAATGACAATGTTGACCAATTGTATGACAATATTGTTTTCTTAAATTAACTAGAAGTTTTTGACTGGCCACGTGGGAGGGACCAGGACACAAGCTTTCCAAGTGTTGGAAATTTCCAACCTGTCACCCCCCTAAGGTTGGAAAATTTCCAACTGATGACAATTTCTGTCAAAATTTTTGACCAAAAATAGGAACATATGCAAATATTGGTCGAAAAACAATAAATTCCCCCCAATAAATTGTTTTATAATCAAACTACAATAACATTTTCAACCTATTGTTGGTGTGAAATTTCGTTGTGGCAGGTATGAAATTTCCAACTATTGAAAATATAGCTCTCTGCTGGGGGGGTGAGACACCCCCCCACACCCCCCCTCTAGCCACATCCCTGGTTGTAAGACTGTTTTAAAATTTTGAAGGTCTCTATCATATCTCCACGGAATCTGCGAAACTTCACTGACATCAAATTGAGACGTATTAATCTTTGTTTATAATCCAGTTCTTTAAGTTGTGGGACCATTTTTGTAGCACGACGTTGTACACACTCTAGTGACACACACTGGTATTTATGGTGTGGGTGCCAAACAGTGTTTCAGTACTCCAATACAGGTCTTACCATGGATATGTATAACTGTCTGAACGTGTCCAATTCCAAACTGACGAATGTTCTCGTTATTATGCCGAGGATTCGGTATGCCTTACTACATACAGCGTTAATGTGGATGTCAAATTTCAATTTTTCATCAATCGTTACTCCTAAGTATTTTTCCGATGGGCTGACTAATATTGGTGGATTTTCTGGAACATCAGACATCACATATATATTGCGAGGATTGTTATGGCCCATGTGTATAACATGCGTCTTCTTAGAATTGAATTGTAATTGCCAATCCATGGACCACTTACACATAGCATCAACATCTAGTTGTATATTGTCCTGAAGTGGATTTCCAATGATCTTAGTATCATCAGCGAAAATTTTGCATGTGGTAGTAACACATTCAGGTAAATCGTTGATGTACATTGTAAAAAGAATAGGTCCAAGAACAAAGCCCTGAGGTACACCGCTGATCACCGATGTCAAGCCTGAGAATGAAGAACTCACTCGAACTCTTTGTTGTCGACAACACAGAAACTCCTTTATCCACGAGAAAATGTTGCCACGAATTCCGTATGAATATATTTTGCTGAGTAGCCTATTGTGCGGAACAGTATCAAAGGCTTTTTTGAAATCGAAATATATAACATCAACCGGTTCGCTGTTATCAAGAGACGATGTGACATGTGATAGATATTCGAGTAGTTGAGTTTTACATGAGCGGCCAGATCTAAATCTAAATTAATTAACATTATTCTATATAGTGCATTTATGGTCTTATCTGGACCTAATTGCAACATAATTTATCGTTGCAAGAATAAGTAAATTATAAACAATTTACTCGGTTAAAATAGTATCACGAAAAGGGAAATTTGCGAATTTTGTAAATTTGCTTAATTCACCTAGGTCCGATAAGGTTCGTGCTTAATGCACATGATCTGATCAGGTTCGTGCTTAATGTACCCAGGTCCGATAATGTTAGTTCTTAATGCACCCGGTCCGATAAGGTTCGTGCTTAATACACCCAGGTCCGATAAGGCTCGTGCTTAATGCACCCAGGTCCGATAAGGCTCGTGCTTAATGCACCCAGGTCCGATAAGGTTCGTGCTTAATGCACCCAGGTCCGATAAGGCTCGTGCTTAATGCACCCAGGTCCGATAAGGTCCGTGCTTAATGCACCCAGGTCCGATAACGTTCTTAAAGCACCCAGGTCCGATAAGGTTCTTAATGCACCCAGGTCCGATAAGGTTCGTGCTTAATGCACCCAGGTCCGATAAGGTTCGTGCTTAATGCACACAGGTCCGATCAGGTTCGTGCTTAATGCACACAGGTCCGATAAGGTTCGTGCTTAATGCACCCAGGTCCGATAAGGTTCTTGATGCACACAGGTCCGATAAGGTTCGTGCTTAATGCTCACAGGTCCGATAAGGTTCGTGCTTAATGTACCCAGGTCCGATAAGGTTCGTAATGCACACAGGTCCGATAAGGTTCGTGCTTAATGCACCCAGGTCCGATAAGGTTCGTGCTTAATGCACCCAGGTCCGATAAGGCTCGTGCTTAATGCACCCAGGTCCGATAAGGTTCGTGCTTTATGCAGCAGGTCCGATAAGGTTCGTGCTTAATGCACCCAGGTCCGATAATGTTATTAATGCACACAGGTCCGATAAGGTTCGTGCTTAATGCAGCAGGTCCGATAAGGTTCGTGCTTAATGCACCCAGGTCCGATAATGTTATTAATGCACACAGGTCCGATAAGGTTCGTGCTTAATACACCCATGTCCGATAAGGTTTGTGCTTAATGCACCCTGGTCCGATAAGGTTCGAGGTGATTTATGTGAGGGATCCGATCAACTTCCTTCATACAACATTTTGGGTTTCGGTATGATCTGATCCGTATCATCTGGATATGAAATCGGCAATTTACGTCTGCCCGGAATGTTGCTTATTTCCGCCAATGATTTTTTCTGGTAGGTCATTCGCCAATTATACGCATCGCCACCCCTCCCCTCATTGGAGCTCCCTCAATGTGCGGTATCGCTGAGTCGCGTGCCTTCTCTTTATATGTATTATGCCTTGATTATTGTGCCTATGTAACTGTATATGTAGCTTCTGGCTGCTGCTGTTATTTTTATTGCAGGTGCTCTGTTATCAGTGCCCTTGACCCATGCCTGAGTTTGTTCTCATCAGGCAGGTGATTAGCCACACGGAGTTGGGCTGCCCAGTTGTCTGTTCCGCCTAAACCGACATCGCGCTCGTTGTGTCTCTCCATGTTGGGCGTGTGTGGTATCCTTGTGCCGTTTTGCTCAGAACCGTGTCTCATCGGGCTGATCTCGCAACGCCTTGCGCTATAGCAAGTTTCTTCAGCGTTTCTCTGTGCCGTTTCTCAGAGCTAAGGCTCCCTTATAGATTGGTTAAGTTGCGATCGCGCTATCTGCAGGAAAAACTTTATTCAACGTGCATTAAATCTGAGTTCACACACCACTCGTGTGTTTGGTTCACGTGCCTAGACATTAGATGTATTGGATTGGGCTGTCACTGGTGAGTGGGGATGGTGTGTCTTGGATCGGAGTCTGCACACAGATATTCAAGTTATGGATATTTCGGGGATATTCATACAAAAACTTAATTTCACAAGTCTTATACTTATACAAATTTTATACCCATTGCAATTTTATTTTATTGTCAATTAACGCTCTTCTTATAGCGTCAGGAAACGACTAACATGTGACGCTCTGCAATGTTCCTTCTCGTCGAAAACAAGGGAGTCTTGACTTGCTGTGCATTGCAATGAGTTTTCTCGAGACATATGTAACGTATATTTATGTATTTCATGGATACATTCATGGAACATGCCAACAAAAAGCGAAATGATGGCTTTAGTATAGGACACTTCTCGCTAAGCTTCCGATTGGATGTTTTATCTCCATATGTGACCCGCCATATCAAATCCAGTCTTAAGTCGTGATTATTTTTACCCTGTGCCAATGCATTCTCTTGTATATGCGAGTCGACCAAAGGTCGCCTCGCATAAATAAGAGAATGCATTGGCCTAACAATTTTTTATCATTTTTTTAAAATAAATGTTTCTTAAAGTTTTTAGGACATAGAATAAAAAAAACATCCATTACCCTGCAGGGAGCCCCACACATATATAGAAGCATATAGAAGAGTGTCGTCTGCTCATGTTTGTCTGAGGCTCTGTATGGGTGAAATTATAAAATTGTTAAAGAATACCAGAAAAAATTATTAAAATTGTAAAAAATTGTTAGGCCAATGCATTCTCTTATATATGGGAGGCGACCTATGGTCGACTCGCATATATAAGAGAATGCATTGGCACAGGGTAAAAAAATCCCGACTTACGACTGGATTTTATATGGCGGGTCACATATTATAAAGCAAAACATATTCCTACCGCGAATCTGTGTATGGGTGCCGTATGACTTGTTGTATCTTCATAGTTTAAAGCTATACATATTAACACCGCGTCCTTGTACGGGAGCAGCATGCATGGTTTTGGAAATAAGAAGTTAGTACTTTTCAGTTAACATGACGGGTAACATCCTGTAATTCCAGTTGGTATTTGCGGATCCATCAGACACAGTCTAGTGATTAGAGCCGATATATTGACAGCGCCGGCCGGGAGTCAATAGTTTTAATTAGATTCCTCGATAGCGCCCAGAGCAATGTTTGTGTGAACGCGACCAACACTCTAATCCCAGTCGCGACATACGCCCTCAATTGACACTTTATTAGACCAGTTCTCGACCCAATCATTAACATAGCTCGAGGCGCTAAAACTTCAGCGCAGCTTTCAGACAATTCGCCTATTCTAGTGCTTGTCAAGCAAATGTGGGTGAAATGTAACGATGTCGATAGCATTGTAAACGACCGTACTCCAAGAAGACTTCGGTTTTTTAAGCTTTAAAGACATATTATGTACACAAATCACTGAGTAAAAACGATAAATTAGTATCCAAACACTGTCTCCACTGGAGGAAAGTGGCAATGAACTAATATTATCAAAACTACATCGACTGTAACATTGAACTACGCACCAATGTTAATATTTAACCCTTTCAGTGCCAGGGGCCGATCTCATCGGCCCTAATTTACGGTCTGTAAAATCTGCCCTAAAAAATATATATTTAAAAAAATTATTAAAATTGTAAAAAATTGTAAAAAATAATAACAAATGATGAAAAATTGTTAGGCCAATGTATTCTCTTATATATGCGAGGCGACCTGTGGTCGACTCGCATATATAAGAGAATTCATTGGCACAGGGTATATGGGTTGATACAAAAATCGGACATGGCACTCAAAGAGTTAATACTTTATTCGGGACGAATGGGTATAAACTTTACGCCAATGATTCCACCAACAATAGTGACTAAATGTCATTATGCTATTTTTCTGCATATTATTATAAACAATTTATGACAATAAATTATTTTGCATAACTATTTGAACACCTCGGCGGAATGTTTTACATCATTTTAACGCTATATGTACAGTCCCAGTCAAAAGTAGTATATAAAGCCCTTTTTCGCACCAAATATCGCAATAATATTGCAAGTGGAAACACTTATAAGCTCGCCACTTGCGATATTATTGCAATATTTTGCGCTTAACATCGCAATATTTCGCGCTTAATATTGCGACATCTTGCGCTCAAAATTGCGACATTTAAAGCAAATTATTGCTTCTACTTTATTGTTGATTGCAAAAATAGAGACAATGTTTTAGATTTGTTTATAATTATAGTTGCAAAGGCTATATGTACACTAGATGCACAGTATTTATCTAATATAAATATAACACAATCGGGCCTGTATGAAATTCTGCGCGCTCAATATCGCAATAAGAATTAAGCGCGACAGTTTTTTGGTATAATCGCGCCTTTTTCGAAATTAAGCGCGCTCAGTATCTCAATAAATGTGTGCCTCAATATATTCTCCTGACTGGCACTGTACTAATACGCATGGACGAGTAGCTTCATTAGGAGATATGAAATTCATGCAGTGCTAACATCTGTAATTGCCTCAATAGATGATTGAGAGGGTTGGAACTATGGGTCTTAAATAAACTTGCCTTGGAGAACTCTAGGTCGTTTGTCGAATTTATTATCTAAACATTCCCATCAATGAATATGAATCCTTCAGCACTTGTATTATATTTTCGTCTGACTGTCGTATGCTAATGTATCATGAGCATCCATTGAAATGAATAATACACCGGTCCATTGTGTAATTTGGTAACTGAGTGGGAGAATCCATTCAGCAGAAAAGGGAATAAGATGGCGCTGTGGTGACAAATATTCCACCCTCATAGAAATATCGGTCCACCACAGCTAAACATTCAAAAGACTTGAAGACACTGGAATTCTTTCATGGTAAATTACACTAACTATTAAATGTACTGATTTATAATGATTTATAGTAAATTACACTAACTATTAAATGTACTAATTTATAATGATTCATGGTAAATTACACTAACTATTAAATGTACTGATTTATAATGATTCATAATAAATTACACTAACTATTAAATGTACTAATTTATAATTATTTATGGTAAATTACACTAACTACTAAATGTACTGATTTATAATGATTCATAATAAATTATACTAACTATTAAATGTACTAATTTATAATGATTTATAGTAAATTACACTAACTATTAAATGTACTGATTTATAATGATTCATAATAAATTACACTTACTATTAAATGTACTGATTTATAATGATTCATAGTAAATTACACTAACTATTAAATGTACTGATTTATAATGATTTTTGGTAAATTGCACTAACTATTAAATGTACTGATTTATAATGATTCATAATAAATTATACTAACTATTAAATGAACTAATTTATAATGATTTATAGTAAATTACACTATCTATTACATGTACTGATTTATAATGATTTATAGTAAATTACACTAACTATTAAATGTACTGATTCATAATGATTCATAGTAAATTACACTAACTATTAAATGTACTGATTTATAATGATTCATAGTAAATTACACTAACTATTAAATGTACTGATTTATAATGATTCATAGTAAATTACACTAACTATTAAATGTACTGATTTATAATGATTCATAGTAAATTACACTAACTATCAAATGTACTGATTTATAATGATTCATAGTAAATTACACTAACTATTAAATGTACTGATTTATAATGATTCATAGTAAATTACACTATCTATTAAATGTACTGATTTATAATGATTCATAGTAAATTACACTAACTATTAAATGTACTGATTTATAATGATTCATAGTAAATTTTACTAACTATTAAATGTACTGATTTATAATGATTCATAGTAAATTACACTAACTATTAAATGTACTGATTTATAATGATTCATAGTAAATTACACTAACTATTAAATGTACTGATTTATAATGATTCATAGTAAATTACACTAACTATTAAATGTACTGATTTATAGTGATTCATAGTAAATTACACTAACTATTAAATGTACTGATTTATAGTGATTCATAGTAAATTACACTAACTATTACATGTACTGATTTATAGTGATTCATAGTAAATTACACTAACCATTAAACTACTACATGTACATATTTATGCTGATTATGCTAACTTATGCTAACTATTAAAGGTACTGCTGAATTTAGAAGGGAGACATTCATAATAAATTAGACTAACTATAGTAACGGTACTGATGAATTCCATGCGTCATATTTGACATGTCATGTTTGACCAGAACATATATTTCTGAAAACTGAAAACTGAAAACTGAATTAAATGAAAGTATCAATGACACTGTACATCAACTTGCATGGGAGTATAATGTCACGTGTTTCAGTCAATGGAGCGATCAGCAATGATGAAAGTTGATATATCTAACTAATACTAGATGTTAACATGAATATATACATAAATTAAATCCAAGATGGCTACTGGCGGCCATTAAAGTTAAAAACAAAATAGACAGCATCCATCTAGTGATCACCCCGAAGATTAGCATGCAGTTTGGTGAAGATCTGATGACGGATGTGGTCTGTAGGATGAGCTAAATGATTTATACATGCAAAGAGTAAAATCCAAGATGGCTACCTGTGGCTAAGTTTTTAAACACAAGTTTGAATTTTTTTTATGACTCCCATCTATAGTGGTCGATATGATCGATATGATATGATTTAGAGACGATCGTACAAGGGATGTCGTTTATATAGTGTGCCAAACGATTTAGTCATACCAAGAGTAAAACCCAAGATGGCCGTTGGCGGCCATGTGTTCCAACGAAGTTCGGAAAAATTTGATGGCTCCCATCTAGTGGTCACCCAAAAATATCTATGAAGTTTGGTGACGACTGGATGAAGGATGTTGTATGTAGGGTTTACCAATTCATTCAACCATACAAAGAGTAAAATCAAAGATGGCTGTCGGCGGCTATATTTTTTATCCAAAATAATTCAAATTTGATATCTCTCATCTAGAAATGATTCTGAATATGTCTGTACATTTAAAAAATAATTCCGCAATAAATGCGGCGGGCTACATGGTGTGCTGAAGGATTAAAATTTGAAATCCAAGATGGCTGCTGGCGCCCATGTTTTTACCGAATTTCGAAAACACTTTAAGGATCCCATCTACAGGTCTCCCCAAAGATATGAAGTTTGTGGTGATCGGATGAGGGAGGTAGTCTGTATGAATACAGTCCACATATTAGTATTTGTTCGTTCGTTCTCGGAAATGATACAAACCGCAGCAATATTGCCGCGTAATCACTTCGAAGTTGGCTCAAGTCAGAAGAAGATTTTTGTGCAACAATGCTGCCGTGATATCACAAATTCCTCAGGAATTGATTCTGATTTGGCTCATCTCGAATCAATCAATATAAAGCTAGCAGATAGTAAAGCCACCGCATCATGTCCGCACATAACAGAATAACACGATGATAGCGCTGCATTCCTTGATAAGCGTGACACCTATATGACCACCTGGACTATAGATCGACCTTAGTAACATTAACTCTTCCATGACTGGGCACTGGAGTATCATAAAATTTTGCGAAAACCCTGTGACAATGCATTATCTTATATATGCGAGTGTCCAATAGGGAGCTTCGCATATAAAACCCCTGTCACACTCTGGCCGGCGCTTGGATTGCGCTGAAAAGGTACCAAAATATGAGTAACATGCAGGAGGAACGCGGAAAACTGTCCAAGTTAAAACAAAGTTTGCTCCTATTGCGTTCCTACTTTGTCAAGTCTCACGCTCTTAGTGCGTTCAAGTCGCTGTCATTATGTTGCTAGTACGTTCTCAATAAGTTTGCATAACGTTCTCTGTGCGGGCGCGGAGAGTATAGATAGCGCCGCCTGCGTTCTCCAGTAATAGTCAGTTTTTAGGTTGTGGGGAAAATACCTAAGAATCCGCAATAGATTAGCTGTCCGATTAAACCACTGTCACACCCCGCTGCGATCAGGCTGGCGCTTGCATTGCGCTGAAAAATAATCAAAGCGCCAAGCAAAGCGCACTAAACCCCTGTCACACTCAGGCCGGCGCTTGCACTGCGCTGCAAAAGTACCAAAATATGATTAACAGGCAGGAGGAGCGCCGAAAACTGTCCAAAATTGTCAAACTTTTAAAACAAAGTATGCACCTATTGCGTTCCTACTTTGTCAAGTCTCACGCTCTTATTGCGTTCAAGTCGCTGTCATTGTGATGTTAGTACGTTCTCAATACGTTTGCAAAACGCTCTCTGCGCGGGCGCGGAGAGTATAAATAGCGTCTCCTGCGTCTCCAGTCATAGTCAGTTTTTAGTTTGTTTGGAATATACCCAACAATCCGCAATAGATTAGCTGTCCGATTAAATCACTGTCACACTCCGCTGCTATCAGACCGGGGCTGGCATTGCGCTGTAAAATTATCAAAGCGCCGAGCAAAGCGCACTAAGGTATACAAGAACCGATTGGTGACGCAGTAACGTCGCAGTTGACACCGGCTAGGACGGGAGAGGGTCCCCGTGATCGCCTCTGAGCGCCAGAGCGCCGCGTTTGTTTTGTGCATGCACAAAACAAGCACAGAGGTTCGGCGTTCTGACCAGGCGCAGTACCGTCGCCTCGACAGCGCAACGCGAACGACATGAGCGCCCCGTTGGCGTAGCAAGGACTGATACAAGCTACTCGTGGTCACAGCAAGAATTCATCTTCAACTGCAGTAAGCTTACTATGCCTTGGTCAGAACGCAGAGCTTCCGCGCTTGTTTTGTGCATGCACAAAACAAGCGCGGCGCTCTTGTGCCTATGGGCGACCATGGAGACCCTCGCCCGTCGTAGCCATTGTCAACTGTGTCACCAATCGGTTCTTGGAGACCTTAGTGCGTTTTGGTGTGCGCTTTGATACTTTTGCAGAGCAATGCAAGCGCCGACATGAGTGTGACAGGGGCTTTTGGTATCCAAGAACCTATTGGTGACGCAGCTGACACTGGCTAGGGCCAGGGTCCCCGTGATCGCCCCAGAGCGCCGCGCTTGTTTTGTGCATGTACAAAACAAGCGCAGATATTCGGCGCTCTGACCAGGCGCAGTACCGTCGATACGACAGCGCAAAGCGAACGACATGAGCGCCCCGTTGACGTAGCAAGGACGGATACAAGCTACTCGTGGTCGCAGCAAGAATTCCTCTTCAACTACAGTAAGCTTACTACGCCTTGGTCAGAACACAAAGCCTCTGCGCTTGTTTTTTGCATGCACAAAACAAGCGCGGCGCTCTGACATCGCAAAGCGAGCAACATGAGCGCCCCGTTGACGTAGCAAGGACGCATACAAGCTACTCGTGGTCGCAGCAAGAATTCATCTTCAACTGCAGTAAGCTTACTACGCCTTGGTCAGAACGCAGAGCATCTGCGCTTGTTTTGTGCATGCACAAACAAGCGCGGCGCTCTGGCGCCTATGGGTGACCATGGGGACCCTCGCCCGTGGTAGACAGTGTCCACTGCGTCACCAATCGGTTCTTGGAGACCTTACTGCGTTTAGGTGGGCGCTTTGATACTTTTGCAGCGCAATGCAAGCGCTGGCCTGAGTGTGACAGGAGCTTAAAGCTAGATAATACATTGGACTAACAATATTTACCTTATATTGCGCGACTCCATATGGATCTCTAATGCTGCACCAGCGCAGCTCCCGACATGAAAAGGGCTAAATGGATCGCTGTACAATAAAATATTAGCTATATGGAGATCACTCAATAAGTGAAGACTGTCTTATAATGCTCTACCCCCGACAGACGTCCGGGATATATCGCTGTGAGCTCCGTCAGTCGGGGACGTCTAGCCGTCTGTCAGTCCGTTCGTCAGTCACCATGCCAGCCGCCCGTGCGAACTTATCACATTGTAACTGGGGTGTTAATTATCGGATTTGTTTTGGTCCTTTGGCATGGTAATAGCACAGCTTGGCGCATACTACGTTTTTTTTATCCTTTCATTGTAACTGTGTGTCCGACTGTCTGTACGAACATTTCAGCTTGTAAATCGGGTATGGATCGTCATAATTACTCGTGCTTTGCTATGGCGATAACACAGCTGGGGGATATCCACTTATACTAAGGAATTCGTATAGTCATTCTTACCGGAGTTACGGCCCTTGTTAGACTTGGACATTTTTGAATTATATACTTGTCCATACAAACATTTTACATTGTGACTCGGATGTGATTTAGTTGTGCTTCGGTTGTAGCTTTCGTGACGGGAGCTGCGCTGGTGCAACATTAAAGACCTATGCCAGTGCATTCTCTTATATATGCGAGTCCCCCATAGGGAGCCGCACATATTTCAGAGAAGATCGAGGTAAATACTGTTAGGCCAATGCATTATCTTACAGATGCGAGGCGCCCAATGGGCGACTATCTTATTTTAGAGAATGAATTGGTACAGGGTTTTCGCAGCTTTCATTATTTATTACCCACATTACGGCCCTTATTGGATAATATATTCGTCCATTTGGGCGCATCGATACGTCCATTTGGACGCATGCGTTTTGTAGCGCGTTTTCGGCGTGATTGTGTACCTTGTACAAACATTTTGCATTGTAACTCCAGTAGCAATTGTCGGACTTGATGCTACTTGAATGGTAATAGACTAGGGTTGATGGACGGATATATATATATTGACATGTTTCATTCCTGTCTGTCTGCCAGTGTTATTCACCTTTTTCGACTGGCCACGCTGTAGACTGAGCGTGCTTTATATACAGTATAGCGCTGTGGTCGTTTGCAACATTGTTTGAACCGCAGATCTGTTCAAATTAAATGTGCTTCAACGGCTTCAGCGCGTATCCCTCTATAAAGCACACTCAAACTACATTCAATTCTACAGCGCGTATTCCTCTATAAAGCACACTCAAACTACATTCAATTCTACAGCGCGTATCCCTCTATAAAGCACACCCAAACTACATTCATTAACGGCTACATGGCGTATCCCTCTATAAAGCACAATCAAACTACATTCAATTCTAATATTCATATAGGGTTTCCAGTATGCATTTCTATAAATCCCAGCAGATTATTGTTCTGAAATTTGTCTGCAGTTTGGATAGTGTACCATGCACACCGTAAGTTAGCCCAATATTCTACATGTGAACTATCAATCGGTTGGATATTATTCCATGCTGCACTGTAAGTTAGCCCAATATTCTAACTGTGAACTATCGATCGATTTTATATTATTCCACGCTGCACTGTAAGTTAGCCCAATATTCTAACTGTGAACTATCGATCGATTTTATATTATTCCATGCTGCACTGTAAGTTAGCCCAATATTCTAACTGTGAATTATCAATAGATTGGATATTATACCATGCTTCACTGTATGTTAGCCCAATATTCTACTTGTGAATTATCAATCGATTGGATATTATACCATGCTGCACTGTATGTTAGCCCAATATTCTACCTGTGGATTATCAATCGATTGGATATTATACCATGCTGCACTGTAGGTTAGCCCAATATTCTACATGTGAATTACTAATCGGTTGGATATTGTACCATGAACACCGTAAGTTAGCCCAATATGCTACATGTGAACTATCGACCGATTTGTATACGGCCGCGCATTTAAACAAAGATACAATGTTATTCCATTTACCACTATTTTGTCATCCAGGCCAACAAGATATGTGACGTCGGATCGTGTTATGGTGTGACTTATAAGGATATAAAAAGCATGACCCAATTGGCAGTTGACCAACAAGCCTTGAAATAGTGTGTCTGTAATTTGCAGAATGAGGTCCCCAGAGGGTGAATTTAGTGACGCTACCCCGCATAGCGGGCTAACATCGCCAAATTCACCCTATGGGGAACCCATTCTGCTTACAACTCAGCAGATTGAGGTCCCCAGAGGGTGAATTTGGTGATGCTAGCCCGCTATGCGGGGTAGCATCACTAAATTCACCCTCTGGGGACCTCATTCTGCAAATGACAGACATACTATCTCAAGGCTTGTTGACCAATCATTGCACACGATTAGTGGAAAAATCACTGGCTATCTAAATATTTCAGAATAAATTGATGTTAAGTTTGAATTAAACTTTTTATCATATGACTCAATCATTATTTACGTTGGAAAGTATGTCATAAATAAAATTCATATCAATTACTAGTTCATATCACCTTCCGATAATTTGATTGGTTTGTTGACAAAAAGTGTGTTCTGATTGGCTGAATGGCAGCCGGGGCCGAGCCGCATTTCTAACTAAATGCAGGTCAAATTCGTGCGCGTCAATCAACGCAATGCCGAAATTCTAGCAATTATAATCTTGAAATATATAGTTATCTAATAAACATACGATATAATGTCACAAACTGAGAACAGAATAGCGCACTATATCTTCGCGTGCATATTATTTCTGCTAGTTACCATGTGTACTTGGGCTTCCGGTGCAATGAAGTGACGTCACATTAACCTTTTGCTGCCGATGTCATATAGCTATTTAGTGATTTGTGTGCGTTTTGGACATCATAATCAATTTATAGGTGTCATATGATAAATAGAATATGTAATTCGTGTTTCTCTCATATTATATTTATGAAACTCGTCACGAATTTTCAGTTTTCTCTCGCCAGAGGCTCGAGAAAACTGAAAATTCTTAGACTCGTTTCATAAATATCATATGAGAGAAACACTCATTTCTATTTCTATCTAGCGCATACATGTATTTCTGGTGAGACAATATGAAGTAAAACAATAGCCCGAGCGTCCCTCTGTCCGATAACAGACACTCGCCTGCAGTAATCCAGTATTTTCTATCTCGATATCAGTAAATCAATAACTTCCGACAATATTATATACTAGCAGGGTTACCCGGCGTTGCCCAGGTTAATGTATGCTGTGGATATTTGTTGGGAATAGAGAATGCTCTTGCTTAAAGTGTTATACATTTTCTCATAAATTTTATATTCAAATAGCATCACAAAACATGATTATTACAGTCATGGAATATAAGTAGTGGCTCACCTTGTCAATTGTCATCCTGTTTATCGCGATTAATCCGTTCCACCAATAATGAAGTATTTATTTATTTACAACTGCGTATACATTAGACGCTATAATATGATACATGAACATCATAAACACATTAGTTCGATAAAAGATGATAATTGGGTTTTACATATTGAGATGTATCAATCAATCTAGTGGGTTGGACTAAGATCTCGAGGACACCTGGCTATCATATCTCCATGAAGATACAGATGTTTCAAAGAAATTTCCAGGTGCTCCTCTGTTCATGGTGCTATATATTGACTAAATATTCTTAGTTTAAACGAAATGTTGCTGCGCACATATATCAGCTACGTGTGCCAGGCACAGTGCGAGATTTTGAGTTGTTTATGTCAGTCGATGAGTCTGTTCTAAAACCCTTGTCAGATGTCAGTATTGGTGGGATCCTGAAAAGTCTTGTGCTACTATATATCAGAAGAAACTATATTTGAATGCACACTGTGACCACTACTTTTGAACAGGCCTTCCATATCTCTTGACAAATTGTAACTTTTTGTGGAAACTGCATTGAATGGAATAGACTAAATTTTGTTATTATATATATGCAATCCTCTGACGGTTCGAGGTCTCTCAGTTTGCACGAATATATGTATCTCTTCAATAGAATGATAAATATACGTTTAATGCTTCTTCTAGTTATCTCTTTTGCTAGCTCATTGTGTGAATTCCTTGATTGCCATTCCCATATAAATATGACTGTTAAGAAGATATAATTGTTCAAGTGACTTATGTGGGTCACCATATGTCGGGATTGTGAAATGTGAACGCTCAACTACTTAAAATGATATGGAGATGGCCTGGTGACTGTATATAACTTATATGTGGATATCGGAGAATAGCAATCTTATCAATGATAGTGCATATCCGCTCGCCATCCGTGACGCAAACGACACCAAATGTGATTTATTTCATGGTATATTATTAGAGAAAAACGTGTATGAATTTGGTGGAATTTGGTTTATTAAATCAATTGTTGATGCAACGCTGACTCGAACAACGCCATATTGCGAAGGTGATTATGTATTTGTTTGGTGGAAATCAGCGACAAAACTATTTCACCATATTTTTTTAATTTCCCCTCCCACCAACAGCGTCATTTTAGAAAATTTTAACCCGCACCATTATCTTCCTTGTAAAAAGTTACCCCTCTTAGAACGCCTTGGTGCCATCTCGATTGTACCGCGTGAAGTTATATATAGAACGCGCACAGACAGACAAAAAGACAGACAGACAGCACGATTTTATTTCTTGCATCATTTGAGAAGAACGTGTCTGAATTTGATGGTAATTGGTACTAAAAATATTTGTATCAGTTTTGGTGACCCTCCCGTCCCCATTTCAGACTCAAGCTGCACACACTAAGACTCATTAGAGATTAGAGATGCATATATATGAAATTGGTGAAAATTGGCGAGTATACAAATTCGTATCAAATTTAAGGTCCCCATATCTCTCACCCATAGGGCACCAATTTGGTGTATCTAAACCACACGATAAGATTCCTCGTATCACGGAGAAGAATATGTATCAATATGGTGGAAATCGGCACTAAACACTACAGATGTAATTTTTTGTGTCCCTCTCATCTATATACACCACTGACTCGAATGGCCCCACTTGTGACATCCTTAAACCACACGATTACAATCCTGATATCATGGAGATGATTGTTTATAAGTTTGGTGATAATCGGCGACTAAACAATTTTTTTTATCAAATTTGGTGCCAATCCCTCCCCTCTCCATCTCTCACCCAAACAGCACCACTATGGCGTCTTTAAATCACGATTATATTCCTCGTATCATGGATAAGAACGTGTATCAATTTGGTGGAAATTGGCGCTAAACATATTGTGCATCAATTTTGGTACCCCTGTCCATTTCAATGCAACCCTGACTCGAATGAGGCCACATTTGACAGATAAAAGCCACACCATTAGACTCCTCATACCATGGGGATGATTTTGTATAAGTGTGGTGGCAATCGGCGACTTATTATCAAATTTAGTGCCCACCCCCTCCCAATCTCTCATCCAAAAACAACAATTTGGCGTTGTTAAATCGCACAATTAGATTCCTTGTATCATGAAGAAGAATATATATCAATTTGGTGGAAATCGGCGCTAAAATTAGTTTTATCAATTTTGGTGCCCCTCTCCCCTTCCGTTCATCCCTGACTCAAACGACGCCACTTGTGACATATTTAAACCACACCGTTGGATTCTTCAAATCATGGGGATGATTATATGTAAGTTTCGTGGCAATCGGCGACAGAAAAAAAAATCTGCCCCCCCCCCTTCCGGTCACCCCTGACGCGAACGGCGCGACTTTTGTCATATTTAAACCACGCCATTAGATTCCTCATATTATGGGGATGATTATATATAAGTTTGGTGGCAATCGGCAACAAACAAAATTTCTGCCCCTCCCCCTTTTCTGCCCCTGACAACAACGGCGTCACTTTAGAAAATTCTAACCCCGACCATTATCTTTCTCGTAAAAAGCTACTCCTAGTAGACCCCTTTGGCATCATCTAGATGGTCCCCTGTGAATTTCTATAGAACACAGACAGACAGACAGACAGACAGACAGACAGACAGACATTCGCAAATATAGATATAGATCCATAGGCGATGTAGACTGTGAAACATCTATTCCCATCATGGTGTTGATTCAAATATGAACATGGTAGGTTGATATGTTGAATGTGGAACATTATAGTTTTCCAAGATAGACTCCTAATCGTGGCGACGAACCCTAGCGTCCCTCCTACAGAAAAGGCTACTGCAAATCTCTGCTGACAAGGGATGTCGTCTATAGAGTCTGCCAAAGAATTTAGTCATAAAAAGCGTAAAACCCATGATAGTCGTTGGCGGTCATGTTTTCCAACGATGTTCGGACAATTTTGATGGCTCCCATTTAGTTATCTCCAGAACAAATATCTATGAAGTTTGGTGACGACTGGATGAGCGATGTGGTATGTAGGGTTTACCAATTAATTTAGTCATACAAAGAGTAAAATCAAAGATGGCTGCCGGCGGCCATGTTTTTAATCGAAAATTATTCAAATTTAATATCTCTCATCTAGAAGTGACTCTAAATATTTCTGTACATTGTAAAAACAATTGTGAATAAATGCGGGATACATGTACATGATGTGCCGATGGATTCAAATTTGAAACCCAAGATGGTTGCTGGCGGCCAAGCCACCAAGTCATTGCGCTCAGTTTTTGCGGGATCAGCTGTGATCTTGAAGGTTTCAATCACAACTAGCTGATATTTTGATGTATTATCATGACTGATTCACCCTTTAAAATAAAAAACTGTCTTTACAAGTGACATGACAATAATTTCACGCCTTACATGTTACCAACAAGTATGCCATTAATATGTTTTACTTTTACATGTACATAAATTTGAGTTTTAACTGTGATACATGTAGCTTTGTTCTTTTATGTCTTAAAATGGGCAGATAACAAGTTTGATCGTCTGCAAACTGCAAAGTTTCATAAGTATTGTGTATCACTTTATGCATTATGGATTTACGTTTCATCAGACCTGTGATCGTAATAGAAGAATTAAGATGTATTTTTCAGTTACAAATAATACTAATTATAAAACATATGAATGGTAATGCCTACCGGAAAATCATATTGTCAGCATGGGAACTTGGCTAATTCTACGGTAAATTAGCAAAGTAAGAGCAAACAATTGGTGTTGACCCCGTGAAAAACACCATTGGTCTGACCTTTATTAGTTACGGTCTTGATATGTATTAAACGCCGTTGAACCGTAAAAAATACAAGGGTCTGACTGTTACTGGTTACAGTCTGTCAGTTACTTAAACGGTTTTGTACCGTGGAACATGCAACAATCTGACCGTATGTTAACGGCCCAAGGTTGGCAGCGGTGTTGTGCGGTATGGCACCATTCTAACAGTGTATACAAACCGCAGTAATATTGCCGTGAAATCATTTCGAAGCAAGTCAGAAACAGACTACCGTGAAGCAATGTTGATATGGTTCATCTCGAATCAATCAATATGAAGCCTGCAGATAGCAAAGCCACCGCCTCATAACCACAAATAACAGATTACCACGACGATAGTGCTGCATTCCTTGATAAGTATGACAACTATATATCCACCTGGACTATATATCAAACCTAGTAACATTAACTCTTCCGTGAATACTCACTGGAGTATCCTAAAGTGTTGCACATACCCTGTGCCAATGCATTCGCTTATATTTGCGAATGTCCAATAGAGAGCCTCGCATATATAAGATAATACATTGGCCTAACAATATTTACCTTTATACCGCCACGAAAGGGTTAAATGGGACGCGGTATAATAAAACGTTAGCTATACGGAGATCACTCAATTAAGTGAAGACTGTTTTATAATGCCCGACCCCCGGCAGACGTCCGGGACATATCGATGTGGGCTCCGTTAGTCGGAACGTATAGCCGTCAGTCTGTTCGTCCGTCAGTTGCCATGCGAGCGGCCGATGCTAACTTGTCACATTAATTATCGGATTGTGTTTCCCTTGGTATATTAGTCCCAGGTATGGTAATAACACAGCTTGGTACAAATGGATAAACACATACTACGGGTTTTTATCCATTCATTGTAACCGTGTCTTTACGAACATTTCAGCTTGTAAATCGTATACGGCTGTATGGGTCGTCGGAATTGCTTGTGCTTTGCTATGGCGATAATGCAGCTGGAGATACCCACTTATACTACGGATTTCGTATATTCGTTGTTACCGGAGCTATGGACATTGTCGGACTTGGACATTTGTGACTTATGTGTCCAAACAAACATTTTACAGTGTGACTCGGATGCCGATTTGGTTGTGTTTCTGTTTGGTGATAGCACAGCTTGGCGAAAGGATACCCACTTGCTATGGGTTTCTTTCATTATTTATTACCCACATTACGGCCCTTATTGGATAATATATTGATTTTACACCTTGTACAAACATTTTGCATTGTAAATCCGGTAGCAATTGTCGGACTGGAATGCTAATTGGAATGTAATATACTAGGATTGACGGAAGGATACTGATATGTTTCATTCCTGTCTGCCTGCCAGTGTTATTCGCCTTTTTCGACTGGCCACGCTGTCGATTGTGCGTGCTTTATTATGCAGTTTAACGCTGTGGTCGTTTGGAACATTGTTTGAACCGCGGATATGTTCAAATTAAATATGCTTCAATGGCTACAGCTCAGTATCCCTCTATAAAGCACACTCATTTGCACGTCAGAATCGCTGCGGACTTCCACCAGAGTTTCCTCTGGCTTCGTCCTACTCAGGCATAGTTCAAATTATAATATTTATATAGTTCAGTATGCATTTCTACAAATCCCAGAAGATTATTTTTCTGAAAATGTCTGCAGTTTGGATATTGTACCATGCTGCATAGTAAGTTAGGCTGAATAGGTCACTCTCACCGGTTTTCTGTGAAAAAGTTACCCAGGTTCCTAATTTTGTGATAAAGTTACCCAGGTTGGTGAGAATTGTGATAAAGTTACCCAGGTTAAGCAAATCTCACAATATCAACTCGATTTAAAAGTGACAGAGGGAAATATTGTTCAGTTTTGGCAAGTAATAGCCCTTATCAAGCATAAATTAAGACATATTAGTACTGTAGTTCGTCATTTTGATCACAAAAATCAATAATTTGTTGCTAAACATGAACTATTATTAACCTGGGTAACTTTATCACATTCTTCTCCAACCTCGGTAACTTTATCACAATTTCAGGAACCTGGGTAACTTTATCACAGAAAATCGGTGAGAGTGACCTATTAAGCGTAAGTTAGCCCAATATTCTACATGTGAGCTATCGACGATTTGTATACGGCCGCGCATTTAAACAAAGATACAATGTTATTGCATTTACCACTTTTTTGTCATCCAGGCCAACAAGATGTGACGTCGGATCGTGTTACGGTGTGACTTATATGGATGTAACACGCATGACCCAATTGGCAGATGACCAACAAGCCTTGAAATAGGGTGTCTGTCATTTGCAGAATGAGGTCCCCAGAGGGTGAATTTAGTGATGCTACCCCGTATAGCGGGCTAGCATCACCAAACTCACCCTCTGGGGACATCATTCTGCTTACACCTCAGCAGAATGAGGTCCAAGGAGGGTGGATTTGGTGATGCTAGCCCGATATGCGGGGTGGCATCACTAAATTCACACTCTGGGGACCTCATTCTGCAAATGACAGACACACTATTTCAAGGCTTGTTGACCAATCAGTGCACACGATTAGTGGAAAAATCACTGGCTATGTAAATATTTCAGAATAAATTGATGTTAAGTTTGAATTAAACTGAAATAGAGTTTGTGTTGATTCTTAAAGAAAACAGGACAGTCGGTGGGCAATCGTGGAATTAAATTCACTTTATTTCTTACATGGTTCATATACCTTTATATAGCCTTGTAGTAAATAATAGTTCTATCTAGCGCATACATGTATTTCTGGTGAGACAATATGAAGAAAACACAATACCCCGAGCGTCCCTTTGTCCGACAACACACAGACACTCGCCTGCAGTAATCCAGTATTTTCTATCTTGATATCATTAAATCAATAACTTCCGACAATATTATATATCGATAGGCGATGTAGACTGTGAAACATATATTATATATCCATAGGCGATGTAGACTGTCAAACATATAATATTATATATCCATAGGCGATGTAGACTGTGGAACATATATATATATATATATATATCCATATGCGATGTAGACTGTGGAACATATATTATCATCATGGTGAAGATTCAAATCGGTACATGCTATGTTGATATGTTGAATGTGGAACATTATCGTTTTCCAAGATCAGCTCCTAATCATGACGACGAACCCTAGCGTCCCTCCTGTAGAAAATGCTACTGAAAATCTCTGCTGACAACCTATACTTATCTGGTTAAGTGGTCATCCCAATGTGGTATGATGTTGCTGGGTTCTGCTAAACTGTTATGATGCTGGTAAACTGTTATGATGCTGGTAAGACAAAATGATGCTGTTAAGCGTAAGTATCGTTATTTGTCACCGGGTTCGGATAATCTGAACATATCTAGGAAAAGCCATTATTTTTATCAACCTTTCAACAACATATATATTGCAGAATACATATATGTTAATGTTGGTTGCAATAGTTGTTGCAAATCGATTATAATCAAGATTGTTATTCGCGTCGTTTAGAAAACACCAGCGCAGCCATTATTAAATACAACAAAAAAATGACTTTTTTTCATAATTATATCTCTCGGATTGGCCAAACACAGCGAAGGTGGCTTTAGAAAATATAATGGTGCCTTTTCATAACGAGATCAATTTGCCCTACCAGCATCACAGCAATTAAGCAGTAATGTAAAAATCATAGCATGCCAGCATGGTCAGTTGACCTGAGGTGTACATATACACAACCGCTCCAATTATCAACAAAGCAGAATGAACACTCTTTATTCTCGACAATTAAGCACGCATCGTTACGACATTTATGAAAAGAACACCCTGATCAAGTGATCCGGTTAATGTGATCAAGTGATCCGGTTAATGTAACACCCTGATCAAGTGATCCGGTTAATGTAACACCTGATCCGGTTAATGTAACACCCTGGTAAAGTGATCCGGTTAATGTAACACCCTGATCAATTGATCCGGTTAATGTACCACCCTGATCAAGTGATCCGGTTAATGTAACACCCTGACCAAGTTATCCGGTTAATGTGATCAAGTGATCCGGTTAATGTGACAAAGCGATCCGGTTAATGTAACACCGATCAAGTGATCGGGTTAATGTAACACCCTGATCAAGTGATCGGGTTAATGTAACACCCTGATCAAGTGATCCGGTTAATGTGCTATGGAGTTGGCGAGTCCTTCTCAGCCAATATTATGCAGGTAGTGAACATGTACCGTTATTCTTTTTAAGTTGTAATTTTCACCATGTTTTGCTAATCTGGAGGAATACAAGTGTCTGTATGAATCATCCCAGAACTCATATATACTTTTAAATTATCTGAATTCACGCTCTTACCATTTCCGTGGCTTCAGAGGTAACAAATATTTGATTCGAGTCGAGAAACCAACCCACCAAAGCTCAGAGTGATCAGATATGGATCTTCGAAATATATTATTTTTCACCACCGATAATTTTATGTGGCGCAGTAAACAGTCGACGGGAAGACTTTCTCTGATCAAATTGCGGATGAAGATGGATAACTCTAAAATCGAGTGGCTTTTATTGTGTCAGATATTTGACAAAACGGCCAAATTTCCTAGAAACAAAATGTTGATAAATAACAGGTTTTGGGCAATTTTATATTAGTGGTTAGTATTATTTTTTGGACAATTAATCGATTCTGATAACTGAAGCGGCATTTAAAAACAAATTGTTGTTGTTGTTGGTGTAATTTGGTGATATGGGGACCATCGAATCGGATTGAGTACCTTTAAATATTTCAGCAATGGCACAACGACAGAAATAGCCATCTCGATTATGGTCTATTTACATCAACCAATACACCAATTATTATATGTTATAACATAACACATCTGTTTTTCAATGTTGTATTCTTATAATAGCTTTTCCTCGCTTGATTGACATCTTTATAAAAAATATAGCTTGTTCTTAACGACATCAGTTTGCCCTACCAGCAGTGCAGGACTCACCAACATCTTAGCAAATGAGCAGGACCACTTGACCAGGAATGAAGTATGAACAATGGCTGAAATGATTCAGATGAACAAAACTCATCAAACTGTATTTGTTGAAAGTTTAAAAGCCCCTCCTCTTTTGGCATCTTTCAGTACAGACGTCAACAAGCGAATTTTAAGATGTGGAGACAGGTCTTTGAATTCCTTACTTGCGGTTTTGATGTACGATGTTTTCAGAGAATTCACCGAAGCCCGAAGTAATTCATCGTCGCCGTATAAATCCCCAAACACCAGCGTAGAATACAAAAACTTCTCCGTCGCTTCATCAAACACCTCGAGTCTGTCCGTCGAACCGTGGTGAAGATAGCGGGACTCCTCTATAGGTAAAACGACCTTATAAACACCACCAATCTTCCTGAAGACAACCCTTCGTTTGCCGCCACTTTCAATCAGGTCGAGCAGGCGGGTCTTACACAGGTCTTTCAGTTCGTCCAGTTGATACTCATCAGCAAGCTCATACAGATTCAGCGAATCATCTCCTGCAAAAACATACAGACAGCGGAGAATAGAATAGTTCACGAAATAGACAGGAATGCTCTCATGAAAGATATACAGACGGCGGGAATAACAAAGTTCATGAAATACAGAGGAATGCTCTCATGGAAGATATACAGACGGCGGGAATAACAAAGTTCATGAAATCCAAAGGAATGTTCTCATGAAAGATATACAGTCGGCGGGAATAACACAGTTCATGAAATACAGTGGAATGCTCTCATGAAAGATATACAGACGGCGGGAATAACAAAGTTCATGAAATACAGAGGAATGCTCTCATGAAAGATATACAGACGGCGGGAATAACAAAGTTCATGAAATACAGAGGAATGCTCTCATGGAAGATATACAGACGACGGGAATAACAAAGTTCATGAAATACAAAGGAATGTTCTCATGAAAGATATACAGTCGGCGGGAATAACACATTTCATGAAATACAGAGGAATGTTCTCATGAAAGATATACAGACGGCGCGAATAACACAGTTCACGAAATACAAAGGAATGCTCTAATGAAAGATATACAGACGGCGGGAATAACAAAGTTCACGAAATACGAAGGAATGTTCTCATGAAAGATATACCGACGCCGGGAATAACAAAGTTCATGAAATACAGACGAATGCTCTCATGAAAGATATGCAGACGACGGGAATATCACAGTTCACGAAATACAAAGGAATTTTCTCATGAAAGATATACGGACGACGGGTATAACACAGTTCATGCAATACAAAGGAATGGTCTCATGAAAATATAGATATGAGGATGGCACTCTATATACACAGTTCAAGGGAATTGCACCTTGGAACAACAGACAACATACTGATGTTTGCGGTGTTGCATGTGGGGTTTATGATCGTTTCAGCCACGATAGGTCATACCACGACATTTTTAGTCATATGAGTTCAGGACAACCGCATGCAGGCATAATATTACTCGCACTGGAAATTATTCCGCTGCACCTAGCAACTTAGAAACTACAGCCGCAAGAATGAAACGCGTACAATATCTTAGATACATGAAACTACAGCCGCTAGAATGAAACGCATACAATATCTTAGATACATGAAACTACAGCCGCTAGAATGAAACGCATACAATATCTTAGATACATGAAACTACAGCCGCTAGAATGAAACGCATACAATATCTTAGATACATGAAACTACAGCCGCTAGAATGAAACGCATACAATATCTTAGATACATGAAACTACAGCCGCTAGAATGAAACGCATACAATATCTTAGATACATGAAACTACAGCCGCTAGAATGAAACGCATACAATATCTTAGATACATGAAACTACAGCCGCTAGAATGAAACGCATACAATATCTTAGATACATGAAACTACAGCCGCTAGAATGAAACGCATACAATATCTTAGATACATGAAACTACAGCCGCTAGAATGAAACGCATACAATATCTTAGATACATGAAACTACAGCCGCTAGAATGAAACGCATACAATATCTTAGATACATGAAACTACAGCCGCTAGAATGAAACGCATACAATATCTTAGATACATGAAACTACAGCCGCTAGAATGAAACGCATACAATATCTTAGATACATGAAACTACAGCCGCTAGAATGAAACGCATACAATATCTTAGATACATGAAACTACAGCCGCTAGAATGAAACGCATACAATGTCTTAGGTACATGAATCAGAATAATTTCCCTTTCAACATATATTCGTGTAAATAAGTTCGTAATGGGCCTAAATATTCACAAGGTTCACATTTGACTTATTTGATTCTAAAATAAGCCCATCGTTGACTTATACTCGTTATTCTGTAATTCTGGGTACATCTGGCAAGTAGTGGATTTGGGTTTATTCCTGTTATGTTCAGCTCAAAATTAACTTATAATAAGTCAATATGAGTCCACAATGGTCCTATGATTTGAGTTCGTTATGGACTCAAAATGGGTCGATTCTAATCATTTATGAACCTAACACATAACGAGATAAATTATGAGAACAGGCTATCCCTTTACGTGTATCAGGAATCCGCGCATATTGGGATTCGAACCAGCATCGCAATCGCTGGGCGCATTGGCATTAAATTGACCATGCATTTTGCAGACTGAGCCAACGGGGCCCCGACACACACTATACAACGCAAGGGAATATATATAGTGACCAGGAAATATAATATGACACTAATAATATAACTAGTGTCAGTTACTGGGCAGTAAGTATGGAATCTTATTAGGGCCACTTGCTAATGGCGCTTTCGGCGCGCGCCGAAAGCGACAAAAAGTGCGCCATTAGTAACGCGCCGAAAGCGCCGAAATGTGCGCCGTTACAAAATGTGCGTCATTAAGCGCCGAAAGCGACAAAAAGTGCGCACATTTTGTCGCTTTCGGCGCGCCGAAACATGCGCTAATATCGCACATTGCAGGAAGCAGTCCACCAATAACTCATAATTGCCTTTTGATTGCCATGTAAATGCTAAATATATCTGTGCAGGAGATATGCCCTTACTAAAATTTACTAGAACTCCGGGGTGGAGACACACATTCGTGGGGCAGAGGTGCTGATAACATGAAAATATGGGGGGGGGGGGTACCAAATTTTAATTCAATAAGCAAACCATATGAGGGAATCAAGCCCCCAGGGACACCTAATTCCCTTTTTTGGGCCAATTTCAAGTAAATAATTACTGGAAAGCGACAAAAAGTGCGTCATTAATAACGCGCCGAAAGCGACAAAATGTGCGCCGATACGTTACAAAATGTGCGATATTAGCGGATGTTTCGGCGCGCCGAAAGCGCCGAAAGCGCCGAAAGCGCCGAAAGCGACAAAATATGCGCCGTAACGGCGCACATTTTGTCGCTTTCGGCGCGTTACTAATGGCGCACTTTTTGTCGCTTTCAAGCGCCATTAGCAATTGGCCCTAATATGATTCCATACGATAAACATTGATATTCTCCATACCCTTATCGTTTCATCCCTAGCCAATAAAGTGATATCAAGACTATCTTAGTGTTTTGTTAATTTTTGAGACAAATCTACTTTAAAGAACAGTTACATAAAGAACATTCATATCACTAAACAGTATTGACACACCTATTATTATACACAACATAACTTACTTTGATATCACTTTATTGGCTATAGGGATGAAACGATAAGGGTATGGAGAATATCAATGTTTATCGCGATACAGAGGCCACGACACGACACATATCGCGATTTGTCTTACCTGAAGTCTGAAGAAATATATAGACCCGCGTACACGGATATATAGCGACAACGAAAGGAATGTATGCGTGGCTACATACATGTGCATCAACTCGATATAACCTCTGTACTATATGTGGCGGTGATATCTTTACATGTAAATGTAAATAATGCATCAAATGTAGGATTTTAATAATATCTGCATGTGCATGTCTTACTAACTCTTTAACACGTAATTAGTCCGTAATTAATCTTAACTGCACTTCACTATCCCTCATAAACAAATCGTATTGCTTTAATATTTAGTTTCGCGCTAAAACCTAAGTCAGCCCAATACTTTTAATTGGGATGGGTTGGTTTAACCGCGAAATGTCAGTTGGTTTTCATTGTTGAAATCTAGGTGCTGTGTTTTCAACAAACTCTTATAAACATTTAAATAATGGAACTAAAGTTCTATTATGGTTTGCAAAAGTATTCTACAAGTACAAGGAGACATCCAGACTCAAAACTCATCGTTTAGGTATGTTCAATGTCGTATATATATTCTCGTCAACAAAGCTTGTTGTAGGAGGAAATAAAAGTAATAACATCCTCACCCATGTATCTACTATGTCTTTGATATCGTTGCGAGCCGTTTCTGGCAAGGGCATCCACGATGTATAGTCAGTGTGTATATATATTTTGAGCCCCTTGCAAAACAAACGATTGCCAATGTTCTAAAATCTTGTCGGATAATATCATCTCTTCAGACCTGGTGCCTGTTGTGGGGGAACCGAGATTCACGTCCTTGGCAGAGAATAGCACATGTTCGGACCTGGTGTTGGGGGAACCGAGATTAAACAAGGAACACGGCAAGGGTATTTATTGTTCCCTCTATTATATACGGTATATATACTATACATGTATATAATTAAAGACTCACGTCCTTGGTGAAGAATAGCGTCCCGTCGGACACCATGATGGAGGAACCGTAACATCAGGGACATCGACTCGTACGACTTGCCCGCCAGCGTTATCTCTGACAAGTTCTTCTCGATGAAAGCGCCTTCGAACATCTTTTGGAACACGGGTGAGATCGCCAGTATAGCCTTGTTCGTATGAACTATTGTGCCTTCTATTCTCAGGCGGACATCACTAAATGTCTCAGGTGTAAGCCAAACAGCGGCACCATTTGTTTCCGGTTCTGTTTCCACGGTTACGCTTTTCCTACGCTTCCCGTCACGCAGTTCGCTGTCAGTCCTTGGCTTCTTCCGTACCGGGTCGCCTTCATCTGTGACATGTGCCTCTGACATTCTGTGTTGAATAAAACATGAGTACACATTTAGTATACATACGAACATAAATAGCACCATAAATATCATATAAGATGTTTTGATGAGCTTTTCGTCGAATAAGATAGGCACATCCCACACAAACATCATGATAGGATCCTGCTAATTTTCGATTCGGTCCCAATATTCGATACAAATTCGGTTCGAATATCACGAAGGTAAACGTTGTATAATGATCCATTGCTATCTCGCATAAAGTTTGCCGATGCAGATGGAAATTATATAGGTTCTGTGGCCACACCTCCACTCGAATGTGATGCTATGGTCGGTAGCTTTTTCTATAAATGAAATTATGTAAACATTCATTTGATCAAACTTATCTTCCAATTGTCTTTGGTAACAACAAGACATTCACTGACTGTGAGGTCACTCGACAGACTGTAAAGGCGGAGAAGACTAGGTCTCCAAAGACTACAATAGTTAGCACTTGTCCCATCACTTTCAAATAAGTAGTTATAAACAGGGATACAGGTAGAGGGTCTTCATTGAAAGGTGGAATGGGTGTATGGGGGTTTCAACCTTGAAATTTATAACTACACACCCCGATATCTCCCCAATATATCACTGCCCATTACCTCCCAACTGGACCAAACTAAATTACAACTGGTACTTCAAGATCTACAGCTGTTTTAAATTTATCAAAGCCGTACTGATAATACCGGCATATATCAAAATTATTACATGTAATATAGGAATATATATACACAAGTACCAAACATGAATTCATAGCACAGATAGGGTGGGTGGGAGTGTTAATTATCTTATCTCTGCCCCTATTTGAATAAAATAGATAATAAATAAAATTTATGAGATCCATTGATCTAGTAATTTCAAAGGGTATATTATAGAAGTGAAAGTGAAAGTGAGTTCATTTTCCTTAAAGTAAGTTACACAATTTAGGGAAGCGTTATTAACATCTCATACTTGTTCCGTGCAATAATCAGCATAATGCATAAGATACATCATTATTACATATGAAAATGGCTTAACCCTTTACCCAACAGAAGGGCCCTGTGCCAATGCATTCTCTTATATATGCGAGTCGACCATAGGTCGCCTCGCATATATAAGAGAATGCATTGGCTTAACACATTAAAAATTAAAAAATTGTTAAAGAATGTAAGAAAAAATGGTAAAAAGTGTTAAAAAAAGTTTTTTGTTAGGCCAATGCATTTTCTTATATATGCGAGGCGACCTATGGTCGACTCGCATATATAAGATAATGCATTGGCACAGGGCATAACTGTAACCATCACAATGTGGTCAATCAGCCGGTTCCAATGATATCCATATTTGTATGGTTCTATTGAGACAGACCCAATATATTTTAGGCTGTTGAAGCTTTATTTGGCCGGTTTTGGCCGGTTTGTTGGGTAAATGGTTTAATAGCCTATATAGACATATTATTGTAACACATACTGTAGTGTACAACTGCTTATAACACAACACACATGAATTCATCTAATATAAATTGAAATGAATGACAGAAATAAACATAATCCAGCCGTTTCTGTTATTTGATTATCAAACACTGTCAGATATGATAAGATCTCATTTCAGACACAAGAGATATTGGATAAAATGGCAGGCAGCCATGCTTCATACTGTTGTCAGTGAAAGAGATGACTTCTTAAATAATATTCTGACATTATGAATTTGAATGAACAACATTTGTAACAGGGGCAATATGTACTTACTTACCCTTCAATTGGCAAGGGTAAAGATTTGCCTGTTCGTGGTGTTTTTTCTCCCAGACGCTTGGACGGATTTTTCAACTGAATTTGTGAGGTGAGTTTTAAAATTAATTTCCATTAAAAAGAAAAACATATAGTTTTTTTGTTGTTAAACTAAGCAAGTTGTTGAATCTAAAATAATTTAGATATGACCCTGGTTCCACCCATATTTGCCCCAGTGACCCATTTTAACAAATATGTTGCCCAGTAACCCAAGGGCCCATCCATACCAAATATAAGCTAAATAGGTCCAATGGTTCTTGAGAAGAAATCGGTTTAAAAATTAATATGGATGGAAAGAGTTATGACCCTGGCTTTGCCAATATTTCACTTGGTGACCTCATTTTAACAAATCTGAATGTGAGTCACATAGGGAACACCTAGGACAAATATGAACCCATTTGGTCTTAAGGTTCTTGAGAAGAAGGCGTGAAGAATAGAATAGAAATGGAGAATAATCTTGATCAAAGTAGTTATTTTTAAGAATATAAATCCAAATTGACAAAGCACATCGTAATTCTTATATATTAATTAGATGCAATGACTTTCGATACCGAAATAATTTGCGTTAGTTTATCGCCAATAGCAGCGTCCCGAATCGAGATGTAAATATTTACAATTGAGCATAGTTCAGACGATGTTTTCTGTGGAGTGGTATGGTCGATTTCTTTGACATTTTCGGCGATGTTTGTAGAATGCTACACCCCCCCCCCGAGTTGGCATAGCGCCTAAGTACTAACTTATCAGTTCCACGCACCTCAACAAATCCATAATATGTGACCCGCCATATAAAATCCAGTCGTAAGTCGGGATTTTTTTTACCCTGTGCCAATGGAACATACATTCCATACGTATCTGTAAATATGGAACAGCAATAACACTGTACTTCTCATTTGCAGAAGAAAACCACAGTCCGCTGTTCGCTTGCTTCCTGGATGTCCACAAAGTATTCGACACAGTTTGGATAGACGGTCTTATGTATAAGCTATATCAGCGTGGATTTCATGGAAAACATGGCACACAATTAAATCACTGTCACATGGATTGAAATGCTCTTATATATGCGAGTCGACCATAGGTCGCCTCGCATATATAAGAGAATGCATTGGCCTAACAATTTTTTATCATTTGTTTTAAATAAATGTTTCTTACAATTTTTAGGACATAAGATAAAAAACATCCATTACCCTGCAGGGAGCACCACACATATAAAGAAGCATGTAAAAGAGTGTCGTCTGCTCATGTTTGTCTGGGGCTCTGTATAGGTGAAATTATAAAATTGTTAAAGAATACAAGAAAATATAAAAAAATTGTTAGGCCAATGCATTCTCTTATATATGCGAGGCGACCTATGGTCGACTCGCATATATAAGAGAATGCATTAGCACAGGGTAAAAAAAATCCTGACTTACGACTGGATTTGATATGGCGGGTCACATATGTCTTTAATACTATAAACTTTATATTAAGTGTTTACTAAAGCATCATTGACGAGTTGGTATCCCACAGGAAATGTTCAGAAAATAGGTTTAACCCGTTATATACCAAAGCATCATTGATGAGTAGTTATCCCATAGGAACAGTTCAGATAATAAGTTTAACCCTTTCTATACTAAAGCATCATTAATGAGTAGTTATCCCATAGGAAATGTTCAGGTAATAAGTTTAATCCTTTCTATGCTAAAGCACCATTGATGAGTAGTTATCCTATGTTCAGATAATAAATTAACCCTTTATACGTTAAAGCACCATTAATGAGTAGTTATCCCATAGGAAATGTTCAGATAATAAGTTTAATCCTTTCTATACTAAGCACAATTGACGAGTAGTTATCCCATAGGAAATGTTCAGATAATAAGTTTAATCCTTTCTATACTAAGCATCATTGACGAGTAGTTATCCCATAGGAAATGTTCAGATAATAAGTTTAATCCTTTCTATACTAAAGCATCATTGACGAGTGGTTATCCCATAGGAAATGTTCAGATTATAAGTTTAACCTGGTTTGTACTAAAGCATCATTGACGAGTTGTTGTCCCATAGGAAATGTTCTGATAATAAGTTAACCCGTTCTGTACTAAAGCATCATTGACGAGTAGTTATCTCATAGGAAATGTTCAGATAATAAGTTTAACCCTATATATACTAAAGCATCATTGATGAGTAGTTATCCTATAGGATAATAAGTTTAATCCTTTCTATATTATAGCATCATTGGTGAGTTGTTATCCCATAGGAAATGTTCAGATAATAAGTTTAACCCTTTCTATACTAAAGCATAATTGAAGAGTAGTAATCCCATACGAAATGTTCAGATAATAAATTAACTCTTTCTATGCTAAAACACCATTGATGAGTAGTTATCCTGTGTTCAGATAATAAATTAACCATTTCTACGCTAAACCACCATTAGTGAGTTGTTATACCACAGGAAATGTTCAGATAATAAGTTGAACACTTTCTATACTAATGCATTATTGATGAGTAGTTATCCCATAGGAAATGTTCAGTTAATAAGTTCAATCCTTTCTATACCAAAGCATCATTGATGAATAGTTGTCCCATAAGAATTGTTCAGGTAATAAGTTTAAACCTTTCTATACTACAGCATCATTGACGAGTGGTTATCCCATAGGAAATGTTCAGATTATAAGTTTAACCTGTTATGTACTACAGCATCATTGACGAGTAGTTATCCCATATGAAATGTTCTGATAATAAGTTTAACCCGTTTTGTACTAAAGCATCATTGATGAGTAGTTATCCAATAGGAAATGTTCAGATAATAAGTTTAATCCGTTCTACACCAAAGCATCATTGATGAGAAGTTATCCCATAGGAAATGTTGATATAATAAGTTTAACCGTTTTTATACTAAGCATCATTAATGAGTAGTTATCCCGTAGGAAATGTTCAGATAATAAGTTTAACCCTTTCTATACTAAGCATCATTGATGAATAGTTATCCCATAGGAAATATTCAGATAATAAGTTTAACCCTTTCTACACCAAAGCATCATTGATGAGAAGTTATCCCATAGGAAATGTTGATATAATAAGTTTAACCCTTTTTATACTAAGCATCATTGATGAGTAGTTATCCCATAGGACATGTTCAGTTAATACGTTTAACCCTTTCTATACTAAGCATCATTGATGAGTTGTTATCACATAGGACATCTTCAGATAATAAGTTTAACCCTTTATATACTAAGCATCATTGATGAGTAGTTATCCCATAGGAAATATTCAGATAATAAGTTTAACCCTTTATATACTAAGCATCATTGATGAATAGTTATCCCATAGGAAATGTTCAGATAATAAGTTTAACCCTTTCTTTACTAAAGCATCATTGATGAATAGTTATCCCATAGGAAATGTTCAGATAATAAGTTGAACCCTTTCTATACTAAAGCATCATTGATGAGGAGTTATCCCATATGACATGTTCAGATAATAGGTTTAACCCCTTGTATAATAAACCATCATTGATGAGTAGTTATCCCATAGGGAATGTTCAGATAATAAGTTTAACCCTTTCTTTCCTAAAGCATCATTGATGAGTAGTTATCCTGAATGTGAGTCACATAGGGAACACCTAGGACAAATATGAACCCATTTGGTCATAAGGTTCTTGAGAAGATGCGTGAAGAATAGAATAGAAATGGAGAATAATCTTGATCAAAGTAGTTATTTTTACGAATATTAATCCAAATTGACAAAGCACATCGTAATTCTGATATATTAATTAGATGCAATGACTTTCGATACCGAAATCATTTGCGTTAGTTTATCGCCAATAGCAGCGTCCCGAATCGAGATGTAAATATTTACAATTGAGCATAGTTCAGACGATGTTTTCTGTGGAGTGGTACGGTCGATTTCTTTGACATTTTCGCCGATGTTAGTAGAATGTTTTATGGTTCATGGCAATTATGCCAAAGGGGATGTCAGGAATGATAACTTATTGGCAAGGTCCGCAAGCACCACACCGACACACCGAGCAGGCAGATAAAAACCCGCGTGATGCATCGACTGGTAACCGGAAGGCGTGAACCCACGGCTATCTAAAAGTCAACAAAAACAGTTAGGATAGTAGAACGGTTGATTATTCATCGGTTATGTGAAGTTTTAATTATGCGATAATAGTATAAGGCATATACATGTATATATTGAGTATACAGAGAAGTTACACACCCATAGTTACACAAATATAGATAAAGGTCATCGTAGCATGCATTGGATGAGTATATATACCTGTAGTTCCCGATAAATATAGTTAAAGGCCATCGTACTGTGCATTGGATGAGAATATACACATGTAGGTCCCGATAAATATAGTTAAAGGTCATCGTAGTATATTAGATGTATGGATAATGTTTGCAAATTCCCAAATATATGTTTATGACGTATATTACCACATTTCCATCCATAGTTATGATGCATAGTAACCCTCCCCATTTATGTATGATGTATACGTCGCACATCTTACAGTTATAATGTATATCACTCCTTTCCCATTAGTTAAGTTCTATGCCAACATGTTAACGTGTATGTCAGATATGATAATTTGGGCAAACTATATATAGTTGAAGGTTATCGTCTCTTATTGGACGAGCAGTTACTCATAATATCGTTAAGGGTTATCGTTGCCTATAGGATGAAAATTGTTAGTAAATTCATAAATATATGGATAGAGTTAAATGGTTTCCATAGATGCATACATACAGCAACAGTTTATCGCTGTCAGATATTATATATTTTGATTTTATAAACCTTATTATAAATGGCACACCTTTTCTGGTGGTATGTTTATGTATATGTTTTTTAGTGTTTATTTTTTGACTTATCGTACTAGCTTGATAACACAGAAGGAATCAATTGTTTGGAAAATGTTTACTAAGTCCGTTCCGAAATCATATTTTTGTACCGAAAGTTGGTCCTATAAAAAAATGTTTGGCCACAGCAGCTCATCAGGTACACCTCTGGTCTATAACAGATATAAAGCAATCTGTTATTTCATATATGGTTTCGGGAGTTAAGTGCACGACCTTATGGACAGACCAGTTCTCCCGTACAGACCAAGTCCTTGGCCTGTACGCTGAAAGCCAGAAAATTGCCTGCTGATTCCTTCAATATCGAACTAGTATGAACTGCCAAAGGTATTTTATCACGCGCGATGGTAACAGTGCACTGTAAAATCGCGACGGTATTATTGTCCGAACACATAATATATTTATAAACTGTGTTGATAGTTTATAGGTGGTCTAACCACAAATTTGCGCAAAGTAAAACCGTGTTTTGTACGGTAAAAACCCCATCAAAACAAAACGTAGTATAAATTAACATTAGTTTACCTGTAATCAGAAAATAAACACATGTATTAACCTCCATGTAGTTTTCCGGTTCGTCAGTACATGTGAATGATTTAAGAACACATATCCTCTATTCGCGAAGGAGCCTAAAATGCACAGCCTACCCGGGCTTAATTCCTGCCAGTATGAAGCGCAGACGTTATGAGAAACGTCATGATTCACGAGCTCCGGTGTGACGTATATCCGCCCGTGACGTCACACGCCAGGTGCGTGTAAGACAATTTAAAGGGATACATATTGAACGTGTGTCGCCCATAACAAAATAAATTCATATTATATAATCAACTGTACAGTTGGGATGTGGATATTATATAATTATTCCAAGAATAATTTGGGTGAATTATGATTTCGAGTTGCGGCCATTACCTTAGGCTTAGGTTAGTTTAAGCTCTTTTAAAGAGCGTTGTTACATGAGCATGTGCATGATTGAACCAACCCATTAAGGAGTGTCTATAAATTTGTAAAAATATATCGTAATTGGGTATCAAAATGGCTATGTACATCGCGAAATTAATTATTATACCAACGAGGCGCGTTCACGTGATGGTATGGAAATCATAAGCGGGAAGTTCCATTTATAAATAATATCTTGAAAACATATTTTGTGTAAATGTTATGTATCACGACTGTACTGTCGTGACTAAGGTTTCGATCACTTGTACTGTTGGGATGTGTATATTATATAATAATTCCAAGATTAATTTTAGTGAAATGATTCCGACTTTTGGCCATTCCCTTAGGTTAGTGTAGCTCATTTAAAGAGCGTTGTTTCTTGAGATGTGCGTGATTGGCATCACACAATTAAGGAGTGTTCATAAATTTGTATGATTATCGTAAATGGGTACCGGGTTTTCTGTGTCCACTGCGAAATTAATGATTATAACAACAGGGCGCGTTCACGTGGTGGTATGGGAATAATAAGGGGGGAGTTGTGTTTATAAATAATATCGTGAAGGCACCATGTGTAAATATTATGCATAGCGACTTTACTGTCGTGGTTAAGGTTGTGAAAAGGGGTGGTACTCCATTGTATGCATGAGTCCTGTACCAAGTAATTTAATTGGATGAATTTTACCGGTTACCAATCATTCTCATTACTATTAAATTTCCCTCTCCATCAAAATACATGACGTCAAACTGGATAAAAAATCCGCGCGAACGAGAGTCTCTCATACCGGTAATCACGAGTCTGTTAATTGTTTAGATTTTACACGATATATTAACACGAGATTCGTGTGATGAACGAGGCGCGTTCACGTGGTTGTAGGGAAATCATACATGGGGGGAGTTATGTTTATATTTTATAACAAATCAATTTCATGCGATAATGTACGCTATAACTGAAGAGCTATGTTACCTTTTTATAAGAATATAGGTCAGAGTCCTCATATGTGGTCCCTCACGTAATATATGATTGTCCGTGCGGCATATATGCCTGATTTTAGAAAACACTACATATGTCATGGTACTGAATACAAATGTGTAGTCTACCCCAAGATGGCTGTCACAGCTCTGAAGTACCAGACGTTACAGAAACACGTCACAACCACGCGCTCCGGTATGACGTACTTACCAGTGACGTCACAGGTCAGGTGCGTGCAAAAATTATTTAAAGGGATATATATCGGATGCGTTTTATTTACAAACTAAGTTGTATATTTCAGAAAACAATTTCGTTGTATGTAACCAACTGTACTGTTGGTGTGTGCATACTATATATTAATTCCAAGATAGATTATGGTGAATGGTTCCGAGCTGCGAGCATTACATTGAGTTGGTGTGAGCTCTTTTGAAGAGCGTTGTTGCATGAGCATGTACTAGTACTAGTAAGTGGCTAATAACCATACCTTTGAAGAGTATTCATACTATTGTAAAAAATATCGTAAATGGGTATCTAAAATGGACGTGTCCATCGCGAAATTAATTATTATAACAACGAGGCGCGTTCACGTGGTGGTAGCGAAATCCTAAGGTGGAGTTGCGTTTATATTATTATAAAAATTCAATATCATGCATCAATATATGCTATCCCCTAAAAGTCACGGAAACAAATTCGTTTTATATAACCAACTGCACTGTTGGGGTGTGGATATTATATCTTAATTCCAAGATAAATTATGTTGAATGGTACTGAGCTGGGCCATACCATTAAGTTAGCGTGAGCTCTGTTAAAGAGCGTTGCTGCTTGAATGTGTAAGTGACTCAACATAAAATTTTATAAATTATCGTAAATGGGTATCAAAAATGGACATGCCTACCGCGAAATTAGTTATTATAACAAAGAGGCGCGTTCGCGTGGTGGTAGAACAATCCTAAGGGGTGTGATTATATCATTATAAAAATTTAATTTCATCGCCAATGTGTTCTATAACCTAAAAGCTACGGAAACAAATTCATGCTATATGACCAGCTGTACTGCAGGGATGTGGATGCTACATATTAATTCCAAGATTGATTATGGTGAATGCTTCCGAGCTGCGGCCAGTACTTAGGTTAGTATGGGCTCTTATAAAGAGCGTTGTTACTTGAGCATTTAAGTGATTAAAACCATATAATTAAAGAGTATTCATAAAATTGTAAAATATTGTAAACAGGTATCAAAATGGACGTGATCATTCCGAAATTAATGATTATAACATACCCCTATTACCATTTATAATTGTTATATATGCTAGGAATCAAATTACCTAATATAACCAACTATACTGTTGGAAGTAAAGTTAGTCTATGTGTCAATTAGCAAAAGTGTAATAATAATGAACTCAGTGCCACCATCTGTGATATATGTAGGTATCATATATATATATATATATACATATTTAACACGTGCAATCAATAAGTTTTGTAACTAGTTTTGTAGCTAGTAATTTTTTGCAACCATGTACATGCCATCGGTACCTGTATCGCACTAATGCCAATATGGCCGATCTGAAGTACATAACGTCATGAAGATCAACAAATGAACGGGTACTTAAAATAAGAACGAGTCTGTCTATTAACTAAAGGTATAATAAACTGAATATAACAAGAGTGTGAAATTAAGTCGTCAAACGTTTAAAAACGAATGTTGCGTGTTGCCAAAAGCCTCACCGACGGATAGTATATGTTTTATGGTTCATGGCAATTATGCCAAAGGGGATGTCAGGAATGATAACTTATTGGCAAGGTCCGCAAGCACCACACCGAGCAGGCAGATAAAAACCCGCGTGATGCATCGACTGGTAACCGGAAGGCGTGAACCCACGGCTATCTAAAAGTCAACAAAAACAGTTAGGATAGTAGAACGGTTGATTATTCATCGGTTATGTGAAGTTTTAATTATGCGATAATAGTATAAGGCATATACATGTATATATTGAGTATACAGAGAAGTTACACACCCATAGTTACACAAATATAGATAAAGGTCATCGTAGCATGCATTGGATGAGTATATATACCTGTAGTTCCCGATAAATATAGTTAAAGGCCATCGTACTGTGCATTGGATGAGAATATACACATGTAGGTCCCGATAAATATAGTTAAAGGTCATCGTAGTATATTAGATGTATGGATAATGTTTGCAAATTCCCAAATATATGTTTATGACGTATATTACCACATTTCCATCCATAGTTATGATGCATAGTAACCCTCCCCATTTATGTATGATGTATACGTCGCACATCTTACAGTTATAATGTATTTCACTCCTTTCCCATTAGTTAAGTTCTATGCCAACATGTTAACGTGTATGTCAGATATGATAATTTGGGCAAACTATATATAGTTGAAGGTTATCGTCTCTTATTGGACGAGCAGTTACTCATAATATCGTTAAGGGTTATCGTTGCCTATAGGATGAAAATTGTTAGTAAATTCATAAATATATGGATAGAGTTAAATGGTTTCCATAGATGCATACATACAGCAACAGTTTATCGCTGTCAGATATTATATATTTTGATTTTATAAACCTTATTATAAATAGCACACCTTTTCTGGTGGTATGTTTATGTATATGTTTTTTAGTGTTTATTTTTTGACTTATCGTACTAGCTTGATAACACAGAAGGAATCAATTGTTTGGAAAATGTTTACTAAGTCCGTTCCGAAATCATAGTTTTGTACCGAAAGTTGGTCCTATAAAAAAATGTTTGGCCACAGCAGCTCATCAGGTACACCTCTGGTCTATAACAGATATAAAGCAATCTGTTATTTCATATATGGTTTCGGGAGTTAAGTGCACGACCTTATGGACAGACCAGTTCTCCCGTACAGACCAAGTCCTTGGCCTGTACGCTGAAAGCCAGAAAATTGCCTGCTGATTCCTTCAATATCGAACTAGTATGAACTGCCAAAGGTATTTTATCACGCGCGATGGTAACAGTGCACTGTAAAATCGCGACGGTATTATTGTCCGAACACATAATATATTTATAAACTGTGTTGATAGTTTATAGGTGGTCTAACCACAAATTTGCGCAAAGTAAAACCGTGTTTTGTACGGTAAAAACCCCATCAAAACAAAACGTAGTATAAATTAACATTAGTTTACCTGTAATCAGAAAATAAACACATGTATTAACCTCCATGTAGTTTTCCCGTTCGTCAGTACATGTGAATGATTTAAGAACACATATCCTCTATTCGCGAAGGAGCCTAAAATGCACAGCCTACCCGGGCTTAATTCCTGCCAGTATGAAGCGCAGACGTTATGAGAAACGTCATGATTCACGAGCTCCGGTGTGACGTATATCCGCCCGTGACGTCACACGCCAGGTGCGTGTAAGACAATTTAAAGGGATACATATTGAACGTGTGTCGCCCATAACAAAATAAATTCGTATTATATAATCAACTGTACAGTTGGGATGTGGATATTATATAATTATTCCAAGAATAATTTGGGTGAATTATGATTTCGAGTTGCGGCCATTCCCTTAGGCTTAGGTTAGTTTAAGCTCTTTTAAAGAGCGTTGTTACATGAGCATGTGCATGATTGAACCAACCCATTAAGGAGTGTCTATACGGTCGATTTCTTTGACATTTTCGCCGATGTTAGTAGAATGCTACATTCCCCCGAGTTGGCATAGCGCCTAAGTACTAACTTATCAGTTCCATGCACCTCAACAAATCCATAATATGTGACCCTCCATATAAAATCCAGTCGTAAGTCGGGATTTTTTTACCCTGTGCCAATGCATTCTCTTATATATGCGAGTCGACCATAGGTCGCCTCGCATATATAAGAGAATACATTGGCCTAACAATTTTTTATCATTTGTTTTAAATAAATGTTTCTTACAATTTTTAGGACATAAGATAAAAAACATCCATTACCCTGCAGGGAGCCCCACACATATAAAGAAGCATGTAAAAGAGTGTCGTCTGCTCATGTTTGTCTGGGGCTCTGTATAGGTGAAATTATAAAATTGTTAAAGAATACAAGAAAATATTATTAAAATTGTAAAAGATTGTTAGGCCAATGCATTCTCTTATATATGCGAGGCGACCTATGGTCGACTCGCATATATAAGAGAATGCATTAGCACAGGGTAAACAAAATCCCGACTTACGACTGGATTTGATATGGCGGGTCACATATGTCTTTAATACTATAAACATTATATTAGGTGTTTACTAAAGCATCATTGACGAGTTGGTATCCCACAGGAAATGTTCAGATAATAGGTTTAACCCGTGCTATACCAAAGCATCATCGATGAGTAGTTATCCCATAGGAACTGTTCAGATAATAAGTTTAACCCTTTCTATACTAAAGCATCATTGATGAGTAGTTATCCCATAGGAACTGTTCAGATAATAAGTTTAACCCTTTCTATACTAAAGCATCATCGATGAGTAGTTATCCTATGTTCAGATAATAAATTAACCCTTTATACGTTAAAGCACCATTAATGAGTAGTTATCCCATAGGAAATGTTCAGATAATAAGTTTAATCCTTTCTATACTAAAGCATCATTGACGAGTGGTTATCCAATAGGAAATGTTCAGATTATAAGTTTAACCTGGTTTGTACTAAAGCATCATTGACGAGTAGTTGTCCCATAGGAAATGTTCTGATAATAAGTTAACCCGTTCTGTACTAAAGCATCATTGACGAGTAGTTATCTCATAGGAAATGTTCAGATAATAAGTTTAACCCTATATATACTAAAGCATCATTGATGAGTAGTTATCATATAGGATAATAAGTTTAATCCTTTCTATATTATAGCATCATTTGTGAGTTGTTATCCCATAGGAAATGTTCAGATAATAAGTTTAACCCTTTCTATACTAAAGCATAATTGAAGAGTAGTAATCCTATACGAAATGTTCAGATAATAAATTAACTCTTTCTATGCTAAAACACCATTGATGAGTAGTTATCCTATGTTCAGATACTAAATTAACCCTTTCTACGCTAAACCACCATTGATGAGTAGTTATCCTGTGTTCAGATAATAAATTAACCATTTCTACGCTAAACCACCATTAATGAGTTGTTATACCACAGGAAATGTTCAGATAATAAGTTGAACACTTTCTATACTAATGCATTATTGATGAGTAGTTATCCCATAGGAAATGTTCAGTTAATAAGTTCAATCCTTTCTATACCAAAGCATCATTGATGAATAGTTGTCCCATGAGAATTGTTCAGGTAATAAGTTTAAACCTTTCTATACTACAGCATCATTGACGAGTGGTTATCCCATAGGAAATGTTCAGATTATAAGTTTAACCTGTTCTGTACTAAAGCATCATTGACGAGTAGTTGTCCCATATGAAATGTTCTGATAATAAGTTTAACCCGTTTTGTACTAAAGCAACATTGATGAGTAGTTATCTCATAGGAAATGTTCAGATAATAAGTTTAACCCTATCTATACTAAAGCATCATTGATGAGTAGTTATCCCATAGGAAATATTCAGATAATAAGTTGAACCCTTTCTATACTAAAGCATCATTAATGAGTAGTAATCTCATAGGAAATGTTCAGATAATAAGTTTAACCCTTTCTATACTAAGCATCATTGATGAATAGTTATCCCATAGGACATATTCAGATAATAAGTTTAACCCTATCTATACTAAATCATCATTGATGAGTAGTTATCCCATAGGAATGTTCAGGTAATAAGTTTAACCCTATCTATACTAAATAATCATTGATGAGTAGTTATCCCATAGGAAATGTTCAGGTAATAAGTTGAAACCTTTCTATACTAAAGCATCATTGATGAATAGTTATCCCATACGAAATGTTCAGATAATAAGTTTAACCCTATCTATACTAAATCATCATTGATGAATAGTTATCCCATACGAAATGTTCAGGTAATAAGTTTAACCCTATCTATACTAAATCATCATTGATGAGTAGTTATCCCATAGGAAATGTTCAGGTAATAAGTTGAACCCTTTCTATACTAAAGCATCATTGATGAATAGTTATACCATAGGAACTGTTCATATAATAATTTTAACCCTTTCCATACTAAAGCATCATTGACGAGTAGTTGAACTTATTATCTCAACATTTTCCTTAATAAATAGGGCTTCTTCTGCACTTTTATTTATCTGTCTCTGCTTTTATCACCTCAATATCCCTCCAAATCAATAATATACCATTCCGATGTACGGCACACCTTTTAACTGACAGCAATAATTAGTTTAGTATACAAAGGGTTAACAAACTTGGCCTGAATATATGTGGTTAATCCGCATGCCGTGGTCGGAATCAATTAACCCTTTACCCAGCAAACCGGCCAAAACCGGCCAAATAAAGCTTCAACAGCCTAAAATATCTTCGGTATGTCTCAATAGAACCATACAAATATGGATATCATTGGAACCGGCTCCTTGACCACATGGTGATAGTTACAGTTATGCCCTGTGCCAATGCATGCTCTTATATATGCAAGTCGACCATAGGTCGCCTCGCATATATAAGAGAATGCATTGTCCTAAAAAAAATCTTTTTTTAACACTTTTTACCATTTTTTCTTACATTCTTTAACAATTTTATAATTTTTAATGTGTTAAGCCAATGCATTCTCTTATATATGCGAGGCGACCTATGGTCGACTCGCATATATAAAATAATGCATTGGCACGGGGCCGTTCTGTTGGGTAAAGCAATTAAAAGGGATTAATGGTCGATTCATGTAGCAACATTATCGGCGAACTCTAAATCGAAAAGTTGCATATCGCCGACGAACGTACAACGTGCATGCCCTGTATTCGCATACCATATATGGAAGCTATCGGTTAACTGTAATCAAGTTATCGACAAGTTCTAAGCCGAAACAGGGCATCACTCCGGAATTCGACACGCATGTCGAGACCCAAATTCGAACTTGACCGGGACTTTTCAAATGCAGACCAAGTTCAATTAATTGCTGTCATATATTATTCATGTTATCATCCAGGCGCGTGGCGCGCGATTGTTGTGGGGTCCCCAGAGTGTGAATTTAGCGACGATAGCCCGCTGTGTGGAGTTAGTCCAGGAGATATTGGTCGACCTCTGCACCCCCCAGGACTTAACTTCACCCCACTAATTTTCTTCCTTAAGGTCTCCTCTAATTGTTTTCACTTGTTAACAAGAAAAAAAAGTGGCCGCAGAGACTCCAGACAAGATGGCGTCCATCATGGCGGCCATTTTTTTTTAATACACCAGGTCTCTTTGATCGCCATTATAGCAAAGATGATAGCACATGCGGTCTTGTTTTCCGCTCGATTCGTTATGCTAATATACAACCCTTACAAATTAGCCAAAAATCCGACACCAAAATCCAATATGGCGGCCAAGATGGCCGCCGAAATGTGAAAATATGCTATTTTTCTGACATGTTACCACCTTTCGTTTGTCTCTGTGGGAAAATGTTAGAATTTTTGCGTCATGTTATACATTTATCATATAGAGGAGTCATTGGCGAACACATGGCACCATAATATGCATTCATTGCGGGATATTTTTGTCCGATATCACGTTTTCCCAAATGCCGGTATCATAGGTCAAAGCCGAATCTACGTTAATAACGCGATGTTATGTTTCGAATCAATGAATGTTATTGCTATTATAACAAAACCCATACATATATATTTGCAGGGGATACTCGAGCTAGGATTCCTCTTATACCTGAGTTGAGGAATATTTACCCAAATCCAAGATGGCGGCCAAAATGGCCACCAGAAATAAAAAATCGCCGAAAATCGCTGATTTTAACATCAGTGAGCATTATTGTCATGACAACTCCACACCTGCTTACTATTGTAAGTTGGGAACACTTAGGCGAAGAACTTTCCTTGTACCATATCCAAATAAAAGTCCCCCAAATCCAAAATGGCGCCCACAATGGCGGACAGATTTTAAATAATCACCGAAATTCCCTCATATTCACATCATTGGGCATTATTGTCGAGACAACTCCACCCATGCTTACAATTGGGTTGGAAATACTGAGGTGAAGTAATTACATTACATCTCATGCAAGAAACTGTTTTCCAAATCGAAGATGGCGGCCAAAATGGCGACCGAAATTTGAAAACAAGTCTACATTCCTTTACTTTCTTAGGATGGGCGTTATTGTTTCGCGATTTCTATCCACCATTACATGTTGATATGGAATAGTGACATGAAGTATTCATTAGAGTTTGGCAATTGATACTCACAGCCAATATCGCTGGTAAATTGGCGGCTAGAAATTGAAAAGAAATCGATATTTTCACATATTAATTTCAACTTTTTGTCATAATATCGGTATGTATGGACGAAATTGTACATAAACCATCTACTAGTTCAACTTAAAGGTATAAAAACGCATAACATAGCTCGTATCCTTCTGGAAAGATGAAACACCACAATTAATATTGCGATGTGGCATTTCGAAATCCAGTCTCCACTTAGCAGCCGATAATGCCCGTAAGCGTAGGTGCGCCGAATAGTTATATCAGAACAATTACCTGATAACAGATTCTGATTTGCCACGTCACGTCCATAATTATCTGGACCAGCTTCCATTTCTTTGTCTGATAAATCTAGGTCGCTCACACCGACAAAGTATTCACCACTTCCTGGGAGTAGGGTCCCTCTAATCATAACGTTTCAAACAATTCATTTTCCGGTGTCTAGCTTACAGAAGGTCATCTCTATGTATGTGTCTCATACCCTATGGGATAACGACATGTTCACCTGGCGAACCAGTTAGCTAGTCACTTCTCAATAGATGGTTCGTCAACTCACAAACTCAGCGAACGCATTGGCATATGTGGACAACTTCGACAGTGTTTCGAAGGTTGCTAGCTGTCTCATTCCCTTGGACAGATGTCTATCTGCTAAGGAGAAGACCCTAGCGTACAGACTACCCACACTTCTTGACCATTATCCGAAGCAAACTGTGTGACGCCTGTGTCTCGTCGAATATCTCCCAGCAGAGAAGAACAATGCTCGCGGTGCTAGTTTGTGGACATGCGCCATGATAGTGGGAATGAAATGGGCCACTGTACACACCACCCCTACACCTGGTGCATGTTTAAGATATCGAATGTCATGCGTGTCGGTTTTGTTTGGCCTTTCTGATTCAACTACGTACACTTTTGTCTGGATAATAATATGCTAGCCTCCCTCAAAACAGTCGGATGGACTAAAGGATAATGTATTTATAGCATGAATGTATGCGTGTTTTGTTATCCTCTCTCGGGGTTAGTGTCAGTATTTGGGCCGTATTATTCAAGAAAATGTCAGGAACTGTGGTGCATTTATTTCACTGTGTTTAAAGAACAATTTACAGTCTCGATGGCAATGGCTGTGGCCGTTGGGGAACGCGACCTTTATGATCATATAGCTTTATATATATAACTTTAGAATATAGTAGTTAATGTCTCATGCAGGAAAATGGTCGCATTGGTGATGTTACCAAGAAATCACTTGGTGTACCAACGTGTGTTGAACTGAATGCAAGAGCTCATCAACGTAACATTCCTCTGGATGTTCTTCGCGTTGAACATTTCACCCTTTTGTTGATGGTATTTGTACTTTCTTGAACCATACCACCCATCGTGAGTATGACATATCAACCAACTATCAAAGGTATCGCCTTTAAGACTTCACCCAGTCTTGGTGGGGCTTATACAGCTGTAGCCAATTGCATACTCCTGGTCCAGTTGTTTAAGAACGGCTTCCAAACGGATGGGAACATACAATCTTAGCATACAAGGAAAGCAAAGCCACACATGAGATCCTGTCTGAATCTAAAACATAACAAATTAAGGGGCGGTACAGTCATGGTCCAATTTCATTTCCACTATCATGACACATACCCCACAAACTAGCACCGTGTGTATTGTTATAATCTGCTTGGATCTGTTCGGTGAGACAATTGCTGGACGCCAACAAGCTTGTTCTTATGATCATGTTCAAGGAGTTTGGGTATATTGTGCATTATCGTCTTCTACGCCTTAGCAGAAATGCATCCGGCAAATGTCGGGCTTTCAACATTCGAAGCCATATACAGAAGTTGTCCGGGTACGTCAGTGCATTAGATGAGTATGTGAATTGATGAACCATATATTGAGAAGTGGCTGTTTGGGAAGATCACCAGGTGTACATGTTGTTATCCCCATTAGGTCACCAAAGCTGACAATACGCAGATAGATAGGTCCTTATGAAAGCTAGTATACGCGTCGACCGAATACCTTTATAGTGTATCGCACAAGATGACGCATATACCCCATATGTAGCATCTGAATTGTACCATAAGCTATACCACGAATGAAGCTCGCTAAGAATTCCAAGCTTTCGAAACCAACACGTGAGCTGGACACCGGCATATGTATTGTTTGAAACATTCCGATTAGTGGCACACTCCTACAAAGAAGAGTAGTGAACTGTTGTTGTGAGTGAGATAAATTAATCTGATGACGAGACGGAAACGAGTCTAGATAATGCTGAATGTGGCAATTCAGAATAAGCTCAGGTACTGTTGTTTTGATTCTTGGAAGTCATAATATGACTATTCGGCGCACCTATATACGGTTACGGCCAGTATGAGCCCTTAGTGGAGAATGGATTTTGAAATGCCACATTGCGATTGTGGGTTTTCATCCTTCCAAAAGGCTACGACTTACATTGGAACTAATATATGGCTTATATTATGTACCGTTTTGTTTCTACAAATCAATATTATGACAAAAAGTTGAAATTAGTATGTGATAATATCGGCTTCTTTTCAATTTCTGCCCGCCAGTTTGGCCGCCATATTGACTGTGAGTATCACTTGCCAAACCCTAATGAATAATTCATACATATCAACATGTAATGGTGGGCAGAAATCGCGAAACAATAACGGCCATCCTAAGAAAGTAAAGGAATGTAGGCGTGTTTTCAAATTTCGGTCGCCAGTTTGGCCGCCATCTTCGATTTGGAAAACCATTTCTTGCATGAGATGTAATGTAATTACTTCACCTCAGTATTTCCAACTCAACTGTACGCATTGGTGGAGTTGTTTCGACAATAATGCCCAATGGTGTGAATATGAGGGAATTTCGGTGATTTTTCAAAATCTGTCCGCCATTGTGGGCGCCATTTTGGATTTGGGGGACTTTTATTTGGATATGGTACAATGAAAGTTCTTCGCCTAAGTGTTCCCAACTTACAATAGTAAGCAGGTATGGAGGTGTCATGACAATAATGATCACTGATGTTAAAATCAGCGATTTTCGGCGATTTGTTATCTCCTGCAAATATATATGCATGGGTGTTGTTATAATAGCAATAACATTCATTGATTCGAAACATAACATTGCGTTATTAACGGAGATTCGGCTTTGACCTATGATACCGGCATTTGGGAAAACGTGATATCGGACAAAAATATCCAGCAATGAATGCATATTATGGTCCCCATGTGTTCGCCGATGACTTCTCTATATGATAAATGTATAACATGACGCAAAAATTCTAACATTTTCCCACAGAGACAAACGAAAGGTGGTAACATGGATTCTGGTGTCGTATTTTTGGCTAATTTGTAAGGGTTGTATATTAGCATAACGAATCGATCGGAAAAAAGACCGCATGTGCTATCATCTTTACTATAATGGCGATCAAAGAGGCCTGGTGCATTTAAAAAAAATGGCCGCCATGATGGACGCCATATTGTCTGGAGTTTCTGCGGCCACTTTTTTTTCTTGTTAACAAGTGAAAAAAAATAGAGGAGACCTTAAGGAAGACAATTAGTGGGGTGAAGTTAAGTCCTGGGGGGGGGGTGCAGAGGTCGACCAATATCTCCTGGACTAAGTAGCGCAACTAAATTTACCCTCTGAGGATTGTTATATGATAGTTCAAATACATTTACTAATTCAAGGAATATAATACTGATGGCAGGTAAAGATGGCTGTGTTTCTTAGTGTAAAACGCAATCGTGTCCAAAGAACGCAGGGAGATTGTGGCTGATATCGGCTTTTCGTCAAAGGTGGGGTAGTGTGGAAATTATATGTTCAACAGTTGAAAAATGTGTAGCTCGAGAAGTACTCCTCCTTATGAAAAAGATGTCGGAAGGATCCGGTCGGTGTGATATTGCGAGTCATGTACAAATTTAGCGAGAGCGAGACCGAACGTCTTCGCCCATGCATGCCTAATAAAATCACCACAAAACGCGCACACCAAATCCCAACTCCTCTATGTCAACGAATATAAGTGGCTAATTGGATATTACCTAAGATTAATCTCAGCCGTTGGGGGAAAGAGCCCATACCGCTCAACGGTATAAGCTGCCACAACATGACCTTGTCCAGTCAGCCAAGCAATCGTGCTTACAGCATTGTGATACAAATGTGACCATCTGAGTGGCATGTTAGGCTGACCTGCCGACCAGCCAGGGAATAATTTCTGCAATCGACGTCCCCTGATCCTTAATTTGATTGATTAGATAGCGGTTGGTGTTCAATCTGAGTATTATATATCGATCAATATTTAACCGGGGTTCACAATTAGATAGCGATTGGCATTCAATATGAGTACCATGTGCCACGCGATTTTGTGATTGCATTTGAAATCTTTAAAATAACTTCTTCGGTTTAAGGAATGTTGTTAAAATCGCTCTTTACGAACATTTCTTTAATTGGCTCCTACAATTTTACCCACATCGATTAAATCAGATACTTATTTTGAATTACAATCATAACATCGCGTTGCACCTGTTACTCAGATTGAATACCATTCGCTATATAATCGTGAACCCAGATTAAATATTGTTTGATATATAATCATTTGCGTATTGGTTGTCAACTGGGTCGAGTATTATGCCCAAATTAAGGGTGGTGCGACACGATTCACACCCTTTTAGAATTCGGGAGACCTGATGAACAATAGGGCGTATATCATCTCATGAGAGGTGGACACCCGGAAGTGAACGTAACTCGATATTAGGAGGTCAAATGACCCATTATGAATGGGGATTTCCATACAAATCTCTCCAACAAAAGTTGCATATATTTATGGGTGTGATTTTGTGTGGTATTAAAAACAATACATATTTACCTGGCAGGTCGGTTGGGGTTTGTTCAAATATAAAGTTGATGTATTTATTTTTGAATTTTATATTGATTTTTAAAAACTAGGTCAAGTGTTGTAATTCTGGAATAAAATAAATTTATAGAAAAAGTTGCCAATTTGCCATCCCAGCCGCCAGTTAAATGTCATTTCTGTTTAATCATATGGCTGATTTAATTCCCAGACAACCGCTTCATATATAACATTTGAGATGGACAAAAGATACGTTTAGTGACGATACCCCGCACAGCGGGATTGCACACTAAGTTAACCCTCTGGTGAAAGTTCCCCTAATTTGCAGAGGATAAAATGCATAATCGAGGTGACTAATGGGTGAACATCACCAGTATAAACGCGGGAACTTCAAATCTTCAATATGATCATACACCCGATCATATGTATCCCATAGCAGTTGAGGCCTCAGCAGAACGAAGTTCCCAGATGGTGAGCTTGGTGACGCTAGCTGAAGTGGACATTACATAACGGTAGCTTGATCCACGACTCTAGTATACTATAACTACACATATAATTAGTGCAAATCAATTAAAATATATTTTATCACCCAATTAAAGTGTCAATGACACTGTAGCTCAACTTAGGTAGGGGAATAATTGTGTGGTTGACAGTATATAGGACCGGAAAGGTGCTAATTGAAATGTCTAACCTGTGCCAAAGGATTTAGTCATGCAAAGAGTAAAATCCCAGATGGCTGCTGGCGGCCATGTTTTTTGGCCAATTGACCCAAAAATGACTCGTTCCCATCTACATGTCATTGTTAACATCCATGACAAATTTCATGAAGTTCGGACTAAAGCTACGACCTGTAGCCCGCGCCAACGGATTTAGTCATGCAAAGAGTAAAATCCAAGATGGCTGCTGGCGGCCATGTTTTTTGGCCAATTGACCCAAAAAGGACTCGTTCCCATCTACATGTCATTGTTAACATCCATGACAAATTTCATGAAGATCTGACCAAAGCTACGACCTGTAGCCCGCGCCAAAGGATTTAGTCATGCAAAGAGTAAAATCCAAGATGGCTGCTGGCGGCCATGTTTTTTGACCGAACGACCCCAAAATCACTCGTTCCCATCTGCATGTCAATATTAACATCCATGATAAATTTCTTAATGATCAGACGAATAGTACGACCTGTAGCCAAAGCCAATGGATTGAATTTTGAAATCCAAGATGGCAGCTAGCAGCCAAGTTTTTTTGCCGAATGACCCCAAAATGACTCATTCCCATCTACGTGTCAATGGCAACGTTCATGACAAATTTCATAAACATCAGACAAAAGCTACGACCTGTAGCCCGCGCCAAAGGATTTAGTCATGTAAAGAGTAAAATCCAAGACGGCTGCTGACGGCCATGTTTTTCGGCCGAACGACACCAAAATGACTCGTTCCCATCTACATGTCATTGTTAACATCCATTACAAATTTCATGAAGTTCTGACCAAAGCTACAACCTGTAGCCCGCGCCAAAGGATTTAGTCATGCAAAGAGTAAAATCCAAGATGGCTGCTGGCGGCCATGTTTTTTGGCCGAACGACCCCAAAATCACTCGTTCCCACTAAAATGTCATTGTTAACATCCATGACAAATTTCATGATGATCAGACGAACAGTACGACCTGCAGCCCGCGCCAATGGATTGCATTTTGAAATCCAAGATGGTCGCCAGCAGCCATATTTTTTTGCCGAATGACCCGAAAATGACTCGTTCCCATCTACATGTCAATGGCAACGTTCATGACAAATTTCATAAACATTAGACAAATGGTACGACCTGTAGCCCGCGCCAAAGGATTTAGTCATGCAAAGAGTAAAATCCAAGATGGCTGCTGACGGCCATGTTTTTCGGCCGAACGACCCCAAAATCACTCGTTCCGATCTACATGTCAATATTAACATCCATGACAAATTTCATTATGATCAGACGAACAGTACGACCTGTAGCCCGCGCCAATGGATTGAATTTTGAAACCCAAGATGGCTGCCAGCGGCCATGTATTTTGGCCGAATGACACCAAAATGACTCGTTCCCATCTACATGTCAATGTCAACATTCATGACAAATTCCATAAAGATCAGACCAACGGTATGACCTGTAGCCCGCGCCAAAGGAAATTGTTGACGGACACACGGACGCACACACACACACACGGACGACTGACGCCAAACGATGGCAATATCTCAAACTTACAAAGTAAGTTGAGCTAATAATGAACATACAGAAGGCGAGATTTATCAATATGTACTCACTCTGGCCGGGATACAGTGTCAGTCCGTAGCGACTTCCTGAGTGAAGTCTTCATAAAACGTTATTATTTGCGAAATCTAACAGCGCAGCAGAAAGGTAAACAACGTCAAAACATTTCCCTCAAAACACTGGGTAAAAATAGCACGTGTGTCCCCATCGCTCACGCATTAATGGGTCACGCATAGTAATTTCTATACCCAGTGATACTGCAGTGTAAACAAACGGCGATGTATTAATTTTCAAAAGGACATGGGTTATATTTAGGTCGCCGTATACGATATAATTGTAACACTGTCAACATTTCCTTTCGCGGTTGTTATTGTTAAATATCATTTTATCGCTTGCGTTGTCTCCTTTTTGTCGAATGTTTGGCAGTCCCAAGCTCACACACACCGTCGCTGACCTCTCTCGGTTATCGGTAAGAGACCACCCCTGGTCCTGCTAACGTGCTATGGTGCGGTTGGTCCTGCTGATTTGTTGTGATGATGTTAGTGCAAACTGATGCTGTTAACAAAAAGTACCGTTATTTTTGTTTAATTTGTCTTTTTCGCGGTGTTCCGATGATATGAACATATCTGGAAACATTATAAAACATTCAAAAACATATAAATATTTCGTAATATTTTTATACTGGTTGAAAATCGACTATCATCAAGATGGATATTCACCGGCGCAGGCATAGTGGTTTGACATTTGCAGAATTAGGTCCCAGAGGGTGAGATTAGTGACGCTATCACACATAGTGGGCTAGCATCACCATATTCACCATCTATGGACCTCATTCTGCTTAGGCCCCATCTTCTGGGAAGCATATCTATTCTCGAATTAACATTGTTTTTACTCACTTTTTGTCTTCTGGAAAGTTTCTATATCCCCTAATTTGCATAAAATGCATAATCGAGCCGAATGGGTGAACTTCAACTGGGGAACTTCAATCTGATCCTAGGTCTACCATACCAGTTGAGGCCTCAGCAAAATAAGGTCACCAGAGGGTGAATTTTGCGATGCTAGCCCACTGTTTTGAGATAGCGTCACTAAATGCACCTCTGGGACCTCATTCTGCAAATGACAGACACTATTTGCAGGCTTGTCGGTCTGCACATAATATTTCCATTCACGGAAACGAACGCATTCTGCTCAAGTCTCAAGATAGCTGTAACAGCACATTATTAGTCAAATGTTCAAAAATGTATAAGTTCTGGAATGTTTCATACGGACGATGGTTTTTTTTTCAAATCGCTACGATTAGCCAAACACCTCGAAAATGACAACTATAGATGAAATAACGGTAATGTTTCGTAACGGCATCAGTTTGTCCTACCAGCATCATAGCGATTCAGCAGAACCATCAGCATCATAGCATATTAGCAGGACCACTTGACCAGGTGTGGATACTCCACTGGTAGAGATTGATGCAGTCCCCGTGTCACGTGATGCCGTCATTGTTCGTGTTTGTAAATATAATTCCCTATCCATTTAAAGGCGCACTTAATTTTCGAATGCCCAGATCACATTAATCACAACTTATTCCATATAATATACCACTTGAAAGAGGAACCAGAATATGGACTATACTTATAGTCGCCAAGGAACATCAGTCACCACCGTGCTAGAGGAACATAATGTGGGTCACACAAAGCCACCATGCTAGAGGAACTCGACCTACAACATCGAAGAAGAGAACAGCCCCTCGTCCAGTTTCACAAGATAGTTGAGGGGATGGTGCCAGCGCTAAACGCAAATGACAATCTGACACCAAAGAAATCAGACAGGAACATCACAGCCAGAAAATTCGTAGACTGTGTGACAACAAACATCGTCGAAAAAGAAGAATGTAAAAATGTAAGCTTTCGAGCCACGGTGTACTAGCTGTAACCAATTCAAAGATTCTTTACCTTTACCCAACAGAAGGGCCCTGTGCCAATGCATTCTCTTATATATGCGAGTCGACCGTAGGTCGCCTCGCATATATAAGAAAATGCATTGGCTTAACACATTACAAATTATAAAATTGTTAAAGAATGGTAAAATGGTGAAAAGTGTTAAAAAAAGATTTTTTTTAGGCCAATGCATTCTCTTATATATGCGAGGCGACCTATGGTCGACTCGCATATATAAGAGAATGCATTGGCACAGGGCATAACTGTAACTATCACAATGTCGTCAAGGAGCCGGTTCCAATGATATCCATATTTGTATGGTTCTATTGAGACAGACCGAAGATATTTTAGGCTGTTGAAGCTTTATTTGGCCGGTTTGTTGGGTAAAGGGTTAACAAGACGATCCTGGACTGGAACCAACTGGAAGACCGGATCGTGTGCAACAGTGATCCAGAGTTGTTCTTACAGGCACCCCGCAACGATGGAATCACTGCACATGAGGACACAGCACCATCAGGGTCCTCAACGGAACCAACATCATCCTCCACTCAGTGGTTTAAACATATGTATTCGCCATATTTGCATATAAATACATAGAGTTGGCAACGAGATTGAAGAACAAGTGCGGGCTACTTATATGCCACTTCTCTCCCGATCACCATACACTCAAGTGAAATAAAAAAAAATTAACATGGCATTGAACAATTATATATGGTATTAACGTTAAATTGTGAAGGTTGATTGTTGCTAGTCTCTCCCAACTTCGAATTCATATAGTTCAAAAGTATATGTTGCTTTAAGGTGTAGTGTGCTAATCCGTCCTTAACAATTGTAAGGTGGCAGGACAGTGAGTATGTTCCAATATATAGGGGGTTTATAATACTCAGAAGTATTATTTTTGTTTGATTTTTTTTTTCAATTGTAGTCATTTACGTTGAAATTGGTATGTTCTCATCCTGGGATGTGTCTCTTATAATGATTTGGACAGCCACTCAGTGCGCCTAAAACTAAAATTGGTTACTGCACTGTACCCACTACAGATACAGACTACGGGAGTGTCCGTCAAGCGATAGAGATTCAGCTCACGACTTCCCCCGTTATGTACCCACAATGCTTCATAATTCACAACTAAGAGATAAAGAGGACCTCCAACTCGTTATGTTGGGATATAAGATTTTATGAAACGAGTTTGATAAATTTGATTCACAACGAGTCGTAGACGAGTTGTGATTCAAGTTTATCAAACGAGTTGCATAAAATCTTACATACCGAGTAGAAGATGTGCATATCACATGAACACACTAGAGCTTTATGCCTTTTTAACAAGATAAAATCCTTAAAAGAAGCTTACAAATGCATACATTTACATCGTTAGCTGAGACGCTTCACAACCGGGCACGACAACATTGCTCGTTCAGGATTACATCAGAGGTGGCCATCTGACAACTCATTGACACCTCTGGACAAGATAAACACGGTGTCAACAAATAATTTGAATTGTGTGAGGACGTACCTTTCTTACCTTTCTACGGCCATTACGTGTCCCAGAAAGACGTATATAATATATTAATGAAGGTATAACAAACGTTTTCTTATTTGGAACTATATTTTGCCACGAAATGATTAATACCGATGTTACTATAACGCGACATTGTAGTCCAGAATGATGGCATATCACTTTCCCGTTCAATGCACATGGGGAACGTTTCTCATATGTTACAGAAATGCCAGAAGAAGCCAGTAATTGTCCTATTTTCGACAATCCACTAATAAGTTTTCGCGTCTATTATCTACTGGTTGTCTGGTGGTGATAGATAATGCTCACCGGTTGCTTAGCCCGAGAGAGATTAATTTGTTTCTACTGTTCAGATGGTTCATTCTCAATCGTATTATTGTCATCCGATTTCGATTTCGATAATTGATGTTTCCGTTGTCGGATATCCGCTGATTGGCTGGGACCCACATACACCACGGGTTGTCTCCGCTACGCATTCATCACAACGTCGAGCTCCATGCAGAGTTCAGTCCCCTGATACACATGACTTACCGCTGCCAGCAACTACACAAAATGAGAGGAAATCACTCATTGTTTTATTTGTGACTTTTGTAGGTTACAATTCGTTGTGCATTATTCTGAGAAACTTTCCATATTCATTTGAAAATTATCTAGATCAAGCCAGAATGAATTGTAACTCACAAAACACTTCAAATAAAACTGTTAGATACACATGCCGGCAGCGGTCTGACATAGCGTAGTGAGGGGACTGAACTTTACGGCAGAATACTGGGTTATAATGATTTTCCATCCTTTCCATTGCTAAAATCAGACTTTCAAACAAGTTACGCATTACATGGTCTGAAAGAAATAACGGTGAATTCCGTTACATCCACGAAGCATTACTAAGTGTCAGCCAATCACAACAAGAAAACCAATGTCAGAAATGGTAACGCGCTCAAGATCATATATTATATACCCATGATTGTAATTATAGAATATAAAATATATTGGTTTTGCAAATGACCAACTCAGAATTCCGTTAAAATAACAATAACAACTAGCACCTAATTAACGAACCGGCGGCCGACTCGGCCGTCTACGACCACAATTCACAGTGGGCTACGGAACAAAAATGTATATAAAAGTTGAAATATAAGATTTACAAATTATCTTTTTCATTTCTTTTATTTGTAATTGGCATAGCTTATCACAAACCAAACTCAAAATTATTGACAAAATGTTAACGACAATAAACGAAATTGAAATTCCCAACTACACCTTTTACCGGACTCAGCCTCCGGTCGCAGTTCGACTTTTAATCCTTCCAAAAATTCCCATTCTATAAATAAAACACCCACGTGCACAGGCAAAACACGCGCGTAACAATAATTATTAGCGATAAAGCAACGATGGCAATTAAGCGATTGTCGGAATTCATATACATAATACAGCGACATGTCGACTCGCCACATAGCTAAACATATCGCAGCATGTTTTCTGTCACATTGCTAACTTCACTCAGTTTATAAGAAAATGGAGATTACGACAACTAATTGAACACTAAAGAGTGGAGAATTGACCAGTACTATACAGCAAAGAGAATACAATTAATGTACTCAATCCGATTAGACGCTCTTAAATTACTATTTCTTTGGCTTTGGAGGTAAACAATATTCGATTCGAATCGAGGGACCCACCCATCAAAGCTCATTGTGATCAGATATCGATTTTTGATGTTTGTTAATGTTTGGAGATGTAGACCAGAACCACGTGCTCAAACGGACAAATTGCGGTTGTTGCATGGATAACTCGAAAATCAAGTGGTTACTATTAACAATCATAACCACTTTATTTTAGAGTTATCCATCTTACACCCGCAATTTGTCTGTGTTCTGACAAGTGGTGCACATATCAAATTATTGCATAGTTCGTTGAAATTACTTGGTCAGTTTGAACCAATTATCCTTCCAAATATTAGTCATAGTATTTCCGGATAGAACCGATTAAATTGTTAGAGAACCGACTCGATTGAAAAAGCGGTTTTCGTTGTTACGACTCGCTCAATGGGATGTTCGTGCTTTTTAGCACCACAATGTATGAAGGAGTAGAACACTTAATCGATTTGTCACCTAAGTTGCTCGATAATTGAGTAAACATGTCAAACACTACCGAAAAGTTTTATTTTTAATCATAAGAAACCGCAAAAAGAAAATTCCTGCAGTGCATCGTCAAAAAACGGCAATATAATAACTTCTTTCACAGAGAGTTTGTAGACTAATTATGTAGTGGTATTGATTATATGAAAAGAGAGTTTGTAGTAACAAGATTTATTCCACGATTATTCTCCATTCCACCGGAAGTCACTTTCCTCGTAAACTTTACCTTAACTCAATACAGCAAGCAGTACATATCTAAAGCATGTATAATAGTCATGCCAGCATATCTAAAGCATGTATAATAATCATGCCACAGCTCATGCTATTTCTCGTTCACACATGCAGGTATATGATAGAGTTAGCTCGATGTTATCAGATTCCACAATCGATGTTCTGATTGTCTGTGTGACTGTCGATCATGACTATACCTACTGATGCAAAATACTCGATATTTAAAACATATTTTTTGTGATTGTATATATACGCTACAAATTACGGACCTGTTATCCGTAAGATAGAACATGCTGCAAGAAAGCGGACAATCATATGTGAACGACTTTATGTCTGTAGGGTATGTCTGACAAACAGTTGACGCCCTTACATGTGGTGTCAGTTTAAATATAAAATTCGGTTCCATTCCGTTCCCTCGTATATGTGCTATGATTAATTTACGCTGACGCTATTCTCGTCCACACAGTTAAATGATATAGTTAGACCGATATAATCAGATTCCATAATCAATATTCGTACTTTTTGCAATTTAATTACGGAACTGTTGTCCGTAAAATAGAACGTGCGTCAAGAAAACTGACCAATGCTTAAACTAATGGTTCCAATGTCCACATATTTGGGAAACGACACATCTGTATATTAGTTAGTTTAATAGTATATGTCCCGTGTGCAACAATTTGCACACTTTACAGAGAACAAGTCACGAGTAAATTACGTAATACACTGACTCAGTGTTATGACTGAATTATTGGTCAACACGTTCCCTTGACAGCCATCAAAATTTCTCCTCCAAGCAAACTATTTTGTCAACGCAGCTCAGCTAGTAGATGTACATGTACTTATGTGTGTGTATAGAGTGACGTATATATGCCATATTGACCAGGCGTGATTAAATTTCTGTTTATTATTGTAATTATGTATAAGATCATGTCACTTTAATAAATACATCATAAGTGCATGCTCAAATACGGGATGTTACTTTAATAAATACATCATAAGTGCATGGTCAAATACGGGTCATCGGGCTCACTGGACCATAGTGAAAATAAGAGGATATTGTGAGCCTTAGCTGTGCTATCCCGGGCCTTGGGGTCGAGCAAACTCACATATATATATATATATATATATATATATATATATATATATACATGTATATGCACTGGATGTTCATTATAAACGCTACCATATTACCATTCTCAGATCAGCTTTAAAACTGTGTGCTACACAATTATGTGCTGTCCAGTTTTGACACAAACACAGTGCATAACTACAATTAAAACTGCTGCTTTTTTCTTCTGTGGTAGCCTTTGAGAGTGTTGTGTCTCCAGTATGATAAACTCACATATTCACCGCAATTCAATGTTGAGGAACTTCCACCGACACATATGTCATGTGTCATTTCTATGCAATTTTGTTTAAGATCACATATAAAACACATTGTGTAGAATTTATAAACATGTGTTGTAAGAGGGTATGAGCATTTTATGTGCTATACCGGGCATTGGGGTCGAGAAAACTCACTATATGCACTGGATGCTCACTAATCACTGCAGTATCAAGACACATATAACCTTAGCCACTGTTGGATTAGTGTCTACATGATATGAGGATCTCGACGAAACCGACGTCTCTCTTTGATCTCAAACAATCGTGTGTAGAAATAACACATGACATATGTGCTGGTGGAATTTTATCAACATTAAATATGAATTAATATGTGAGTATGTTATAGTTAGTATACGAGATACGTTCTATTAGAGACACAAACCTCTATGCTATTATATATCGGGCCTTCGGGTCGAGCAACTCACTATATGCACTGGATGTTCAACAATCACATCAGTCTCAAGACTCATATATCGTTAGCCACTGTTGGATTAGTGTCTAAATGATATGAGGATCTCGGTGAATCCGACGTCCCTCTGGATTAGTGTCTAAATGACATGAGGATCTAGATAAAACCGACGTCTCCCTTTGATCGCAAACAATAATGTGTAGAAATAACACATGACATATGTGATGGTGGAATTTTATCAACATTAAATATGAATGAATATGTGAGTATGTTATAGTTAGTATACGATCTACGTTCTATTAGAGACACAAACTCAATGCTTTGCTATACCGGGCCTTCGGGTCGAGCGAACTCACTATATGCACTGGATGTTCAACAATCACACCAGTCACAAGACTCATATATCGTTAGCCACTGCAGGATTAGTGTCTAAATGATATGAGGATCTGGGTTAATCCGATGTCCCTCTCCATTAGTGTCTAACTGATATCAGGATATAGGTGAATTCGATGTCCCTCTTGATTAGCCAATACAACCAGCATCGGAGCTGCATGACCCGCTTCTTATCAGTTCCACACAGCCATACAAAATAACGGAACTAATCCTCTGGAACGAGTCTTCTGTAATCGAATGTTTAATCACGTACTGGCCCAGGCCACTCTACAGCTGATCACAGGTCGAACACGCCAGTGTTTGTTCGGACGTGTCATTTGTAAATGGCTTCAAATAGCTTCGTAAGGTAGCAAATTGTGACTCACATGGTTATTAGGCATGCTACTTAATCAACTGACAACTAAATGTTCTATTCTGGTTAACTTAACTCCGTTGCAAATAAGCTGATCCCCACGAAACAAATTTTAAATTAGAAGGCTCTTTTAACCATGGATGCATACTCTGTACCACAAATTCGTACCTATTACAAATTAAACAAAAATAAGTAGCTGTGTACGAATCCGTATAATGAATCCGTTTGCACTCGATCTTGCAATCCGTTGTCAAATACTGAAGCGGTAATGTCAATAGCACTCCATCACGAACAGAACTACAGTACATGATGACAACTTTAATGGTATAACCCTACCCCCTTAATCCTGGATACCAGTTAACAGAGAGAGTGAGTCATAAATTGCAGTCAAGAACATACGGCATAGCTGCTCTGTAAGGTTGAGGTAGTATCAACAAGTCAATAGGTAATTGACTGATTTACATCACAATAAGATATCAAAATGAGTATCATATGTAATCTGAAGGGTGATAACTCTATTGTAACATACTTGGACGAAATAACGGAGATTTGTATGAAATAATTTGCAACACCACACTTCGTCTTTAAAACACTTCTTCTATATTTCGCTTTATTTCCTATTCCGCTACTTCGCCGCATTTCCTATTCCGCTATTTCGCTGCATTTCGTATTCCGCTATTTCGCTGCATTTCCTATTCCGCTATTTCGCTGTATATATCCTATTTCCCTTTTTCGTTGTATTTCATATTTCGATAATTCGCCTTATTTCACATATTATGGGATATGGGATTATAGGATAGACTATATTCTGGTATTTAATCGAACATTCCGTGACACGTGTTACTGAGATTAACTATGATATACCTCATCGCGAACCCCGATTACATATTGTTTGATATATATTGGTTAGTTTAATCATATTTATTTGTCTAATTTATATAACACATGATATATATAACACATACATTTTGTATACATACAATGGGATTGGAGGACAAGTTCTGACTAACTTATGGGTACCCCCCTCTCCCATATGTTATTACACTGACAAATAAATAATAAGTAATGGCAAAGCAACATAACTACCAACACAAGTTGAACATATATACATATCACCGGTCACCCCCACCCCCGAGTTAGTCGTAAGTTTGTATATATATATGTTTAAAGTCGAGTTTGTTTGTTTCGATTGCTGGCTTGTTCGTATCATTATTTGGAAGAGTTAGTCAAAATAATCCTGATTTGTCTCGCGAATGAATGACTGTACAGCTAAGAAAATTTTCATGTTGTCACAATCAGGTAGTGCAGGACTTCCAAAAAGCTAAATGTTTAATGAATATATATTGTAAGGAAGTAATTTATTTAATAGACGAATTATTGGGATTGAATGTAGGTGGCAATCAAAGAAATAATGAAAGGTAGTTTCTTCACCGTTTCCACATGTGCAGTATTTTGAATGTGCAATGTGGTTTAGGACCTTATCGGATAGCAAGTTGCTACATTCACATCGTAATCTACAGTCCGCTTTCCGACAGAGTAATACTTTGGTGGTTTGGGTGTTATAGGTTTAATTTTGTTTACATAACATTGGAGGGGGGGGGATCTCGAATCTCAATTTTAGTTGTATTCCATTTTTTTTTACACACGTGGGCATGAATGTAGACTCCATTCGTTTGAAATTGGGTTTGAAATGTATATAGTTTGATGCAAATCTCGTATCGTGGTCGCTTATATCTGAAAATTTGGGGAGAAGTAAGTCGACTAAATATTTGGGCATTTTGTGATTGACAAGTTATGGAACAGTGAAAAACTCTTTAATTGCCTTCTATCTGAGAGTGTTTCCCAACCCATTTCGGTTAGTAGACGTTTGTGGGATACTGATCTCGTACAGCCACGTATTATTCGTGCAGCCTCGTACATGTATGCACAGTTGTGAATTAATAACGCGGCATCAGATTAATGGATTTGCATTATAAAATATCCGATGAACAAAGTGACATTAACCGTTTTACAAATAAGTAATTATTAAAAGCTAAGCTCATATTTAGGAGCGATACATAGTAATTAACGGGCATCCGCTTGGATACTACTAATACACCCATGGTCAAGTAGTCCTTCCAATGCGCTATGATGCGACTGGGTCCTGCTGAATTGTTATGATGTTGCTGGGGCGAACTGATGCTGTTAACGAAAAGTACCGTTCTATTTTTGAATTTGTCCTTTTCGCGGTATTTCGATAATCTAAACATATAGTGATTGCGGTGCGGCGAACTATATTTGCAGTTACATATTAAGCCCGAACCCGAAGAAGTGATGAATAATGTGAAGAGGCGGTAGCCCGGCTACCATCAGATGCACCATTACACAAGAGATTGGGTACAGTTGGAAGTATTTTCCTCAGTCATCGTCCATTAAGTGCCCAAAGAAGCTGCTTTCACAATATGTGGACTGCCATTGAAAAGTTTATCCACATAATTTGTACATGTCAACAGCAAACACAAGGACAGCAGAAGTAGACTACTTTTGACAAAGACCCAACCGGGAAAATAGATGACAACAGCACTGAAATATTCAATACCAATTCCTTTAATCGCTATATGCATATAATGATTTTAATTCTATGACACTTTCCAGTTCCTATTAAACTACGAATTTGTCCAAAAAATGGCAAAGAGAGCGAGAAATGCTATGCATTGCAACAACACAAAGGCTTTATTCGGAAAAGAAAACATTATTTTGAGGCTTCTGAAGTTGACTATCGAAAAGATGACTACTATTTCTCTATTAGGTTTCTACATCTTCCGTGGAGGGACGAGAAAGAATTATTAGGCACATTTTCGAGTGCCGAAGAATCATTCAAACCCCAAATCTGCAACTGCAGAACAAGTCGAGCAAGCAGTTCGAAACATTCAAGCCTTGGATAGAAATGTAATGGATGATTATATTGCGCCTTTAGTTGCACCAAATACCGAAACACTTAAAGATGAAGCAGCAGAAAATGCCATTGTACAAGATCATGACTATACTTAAACATGGGGCCTGGAAATTTATCTGAAGACGTAATATTGCATGCCGTACGCACTACCAATGATTTTAACACAGTCGATATCGAAGACATGGAAGTTGCTATTGATAACGATTGATAATTAAACAGCCTTCAGACCCTCCAGATGACTGATAACCAATTTCATCATGCATTCAGTCAACTAAAAGAACAGAAAATTACATTCTCCCACGTTCAGCAATATCTCTCGCACTTGCATGAATTTCGAACCGGAAATGAAAAGAAGCCACCAAAATTTATCCATGTATTTATCAGTTGCCCTGGGGGACCGGCAAATCACAGGTCCTTAATGTTATTCGAGAACTAATAATGCGGTGTTCCCCTGGTGTGATGCTTCTGTCCCACCATTAGTCACAATGGCCCCGACCGGTGTCAGTGCATTCAATGTTAATGTGGTTACTATTCATAGGGCACTAGATCTTCCAATACAACATTGCAAACATTGCGAAACATTACAAAATACGTACTTTTACAAGGGAAGAATCCTGGCATGTTACGGCGAAAATGGATTTTGTGAATTTCATAATAATTGATGAAATACGTCTGGTATCGTATGAGACATTTCCTATTATCAACAAAAGACTATGTGAACTTAAAGGTGAAAATCGTGACATGCCCTTTGCTGGTCTGACAGTTATAGTTTTTTGGGGAGATTTGTTACAACTTTCACCAGTTCATGGTAACTACATATTGTATGAAGCAACGTGCCCGTCCAGCTTATTGAGAAACTATTTCTCATTAATCGAACTTCGAGGGAACATGAGACAGAAGGAGGACAAGGAATATGCGGAAGTTCTCCCCAGAATGCGGACAGCCTCAGATACTATCGAGGACATAACACTATTAGAGTCAAGAATAACCGATTCCACCCATCCGATTAATTTATCAATACCACCATTCACGGATAGTATCCATCTATATCCAACACTAGCTAAATGTACTGATCATAACCAAAGAAAAATAAGAACACTTTCTACTGTGTATAAGTTGATAGCGAAACATCTCATAGTTGAGAGGTGATCCACTAGATATTTGCAAAACACAATGAATCAAATGATGCTGTGGAAGACATGATGCCCGATGCCAGTCGAGAATGTGCAGGTCTCAAAACTGAGATGAAAATTTGCATTGGAGCAGTTGTTATGCTTCGGCGAAATATTAACACGATCGACGAGTTGGTGAGTGGTGCCCGCGGAATTGTAACCAATGTAGAATGGGAAGGAAATATACCACCGCACGATCCATTGGCGTGTTTATTGCCAGCGCGGGTGTTTGTGAAATTATTCGATGAACGGGTTGGCCGAATCACTCTATGTGAAACTAGATACAAAAGATGCTGTTCCAATACAACCAATATCTGCACAGCTCTATGGACAAATAAAGGGCTCTGTAATTCAACGGACACAGAGTCCTCTCATTCTATCTTGGGCGGCGACCATGCACAAGGGTCAAGGACTCACGTTAGAACAAGCTGATGTTGCTTATATTGATGTTGGTAACAGTGTTTTAGAGATGGTGTGACATGTTTCCCTCAGTTGGGTCAGAAATTTGAAGGGTTTGGCTATCTTGAATCTGACTAAAGAAAACATAACCTGTAGTTCTGATATCATGAAGGAAATACTTCGACTAAATTTGAAAGATTTGTCAAAAACTTGTCAGAGCAATGCTTTGAATGAATGCTTTGAATGAAGAATAGTTACAATCGGATTATATCAGAAGGTTCCATTTAAGTTCATGTGCAGTGCAGATCTATATTTACGCATAATCTATAACTTATAGACTATACGTACTCATATGTTATTATAATATAATACATATCGTGTGAATACAGGCGGGCATGGCTAACCTACTTATTCGCATCTAAAATTTCATAGACAATTACAGTAAATATACACAAGACTCGTAGACGTACTCATTCGGTCGATGGAATGATAATGGAAATACACAATCGCCACAATAATAAATTACAAGACTTAAAATTGTAGAGTACTCATCCGTTTGTTGATTGATTTATAAATATATGTGAAAGTAGACCGGCATGGTTACCAACGTATTCACATCTAAAATTTCCATGGACAATTAACGTAAATATATTTACAAGGCTTGTAGAAGTACATGTAAGTACTCATTTGGTCGATGGAAAGATTAAGATAAATACGTGGAAGTTGGCGGGCATGGATAACATACTTAGTTACATGCAGAAGTCATATGTAATATATCACAGTATATGTACATTTACATATATATTCGGATTAAACTTAATATTGTGGATATGATAGTATTTTAGACACTGGACATTTATTTTATTTCAGCGTTTCAGGAAATGGAAAAACTTGATTATGAAGATTGCGATATACCTGAACGGAATAAAGTCCCAGGAGAAACGAATGGAAAAGGTAGCAAATGTGCCATAGTTATGCAATGGAAAATTTGACCATCTCAAACGACATCTTTTCCGGGATCAATTTCCATGATTTTTCATACAAAAAAAAATGCATATCTACAATGTCACATCAACTTTATACAGCCACCATATCTCGGAATCCATATACAAGAGCAACATGAACATGAAAATATAGCTTTGAGTGATGATGGATGGTGTGACTCAATGTTAGGTCTCTTGAATGAAATTCGAAAAATGTTTGGCGAAGAGAGTTTGAATAGCCTCTTCAATAGAAAGGGATGTCCATGCAAGTTTCGAAGATGTGGTAGTCTCAGAGATCATTCCTTCAAAAGAAGAACAACAATCGTTCGGTCACTTTGATACTAAATTTAATTTTACTGTAAATGGGCCATCCAGAGTATATACTAGTAACTTATGTCGAATAAGTTCCCTCCTGCATTGGAGAAACATTGACGCTATGGTGTTCCAATTAACACCAAATGGGCAAGCAGCATCAGGACTTTGAACGACAAGAAACATACTCTCTACACAAACACCTTTATAGACACTCATTTCCATCTTGATATGCTTCGAAGTGAGGTTGGCGTGGTTAGCATTACTTCTCTCGTGTCCATTTCTTCACGCCTTCACTCATCGCTCTCTCTCTCTCTTTGCAATATACCATTTCTAATTTATGTTGGCCGAAAACATGGTGCATATCTGAGACAGATCACCAGGAAGTTGTAAATGACAAATTTACTTTTGTAACATATGGAATTCAGCCAAGAGTGGCTTCATGGAAAATAAAAGAAAGTACCGGCAACTCGGAAACATAAATAGGAACCATTGACAACTAGACGCAAAGTGGTGGCAATTAGTAGGTTCGACTCGTCTGGTGAATTTACTCCAGAAATCATACAAAAAACAAAAAGATCTGTTTGTATTTCACCCTTCAGTTAGCCCCTGTCACTAAATTACACATTGTCATACACTGTAGAGGAAGCTCACATGTGTACGACCAGACCACATCTTCCACTTCCACTATTTTAAGCACAACCTCGTGTATGCTGATAATGTTATCAACAAATTCCCCAACATTATGTTTGGTTTCTCACCTCTTTGTGTCAGCAATCTTGCGTTGATGGAATCGTTCTCACACAGCAACCCTAATCATATTGTACTTGAGACAGATTCACCATACTTCAAGAAGTATAATACACCTCTTCACATCAATGCGTTATTGCAACTTCTCTGTGACATCGAAAACATTGAATATCTCTTCTCCCTGTGATTAACACAAATTCCATTGCGTTATGCCAACTTGAATATTCAGTAGGTATGTCTTCTGCGTCTACCATGCTGTATAAATGTATTCAATATAAATATGTTGTTCTGTCTGGCACTGTCAGACACTGCCAGACACTGTCATACATTGTCTCACAACCCCAGTACTTGTCTGTGATATGCCCCAAAACTAGTTTCTAGTTAGTTTCATACACGAGAATACATGTAATCTGTACGCATGCGTGGATAAAAAAATACAAGCCATCTATATATATGCAAATAATTATAGTGATACTTGTTTTAGGGGGTAGCAGGAAGACAGCCCGATAGGGCTAGGCTAACCCCCAACAATATATACAGCATTTACATTATTATATGTTACTGTCATTGTATTATTCATGTGTATATTGTAAATAAATTATCATATCCTATCCTATCCTGTATTTTGTAAATAATTGTTCTATAAATTAAAGTTTGAGATGAACCAATGATCAGGAACATGGATGACGATATCATGTCACCTGGTTGGATCGACCAATGAGGACGCTCCGTTGGTAGAAGCATATCAGGAGACATGTGGTCGATGAATATTGGAGCAAATGGATGAGTCAGGATGACGGCAATCCCGACAAATGGTTACTATGGTATCATACAAAGATTATATGTATGGTGTCATACACATATTAGAGGTATGGTATCATACAAAGATTATAGGTATGGTATCATACAAATATTATAGGTGTGGTCTCATACACAGATTATAGGTATGGTATCATACAAATATAATAGGTGTGGTCTCAAACACAGATTGTAGGTAAGGTATCATGCAAAGATTATTTGTATGGTATCATACAAAGATTATATGTATGGTATCATACACAGATTATAGGTATGGTATCATACAAAGATTATAGGTATGGTATCATACAAAGATTATAGGTATATGGTATCATACAGATATTATAGATATGGTGTCATACACATATTATAGGTATGGTATCATACAAAGATTATATGTATGGTATCATACAAAGATTATAGGTATGGTATCATACAAAGATTATAGGTATATGGTATCATACAGAGCTTATAGATATGGTGTCATACACATATTATAGGTATGGTATCATACAAAGATTATATGTATGGTATCATACAAATATTATAGGTATGGTATCATACAAAGATTATAGGTATGGTATCATACAAATATTATAGGTATATGGTATCATACAGAGATTATAGATATGGTGTCATACACATATTATAGGTATGGTATCATACAAAGATTATATGTATGGTATCATACAAAGATTATAGGTATGGTATCATACAAAGATTATAGGTATATGGTATCATACAGAGATTATAGATATGGTGTCATACACATAGTATAGGTATGGTATCATACAAATATTATAGGTATGGTATCATACAAATAGTATAGGTGTGGTCTCATACACATATTGTAGGTATGGTATCATACAAAGATTATTTGTATGGTATCATACATTGTATGTATAAAGATTATAACTTGTCATCATGTCGTCTCCACCGGGGCCATCATGTCGTCTCCACCGGGGCCATCATGTCGTCTCCACCGGGGCCATTGCATGCTGCTACATAATTATTACGCCACCATGTGGTGTAAGTTGTTTGGCAGATTTTGATATTCTGTGGTCGCGACGGGACTATGGTCGAGTGGGCGAAGGCACTGTACCTTTTGTACCTTACTCAAATCGTACCGATAGAATCACTTAGATGCTGAAATTGTAAAGTTAACGCCACCGGTGTATAATATGTTTTTGAAAATATGACTCAATCGTATCGATAGAGTCAGGACAGGCTGAAATTGTAAACTTAAAATCACCGGTGTAATAATATGTTGTTGAAAATATAAATAATCTGATAGCCTGAAAATAATGTATAACCCATTGGGAGCCCCTGGTGTAGTGAAGTGAATTATGGGTAATTTTATGCCTGTTCTAATGTAGTAACCGCCATCTTTTATTTTCTGGAATTATCGGCGTGTTTTATGAAAATATCACGAAGATTTCTCCACTCGATTCTCTTAAAATGCACCCTAATCGGTCAAATTATTTTGATAATTATATCTAAATACATCTTAGCTACTATTCGGATCTGCTGTCCCGGTCGAAAAAGGTTTAGTTTGACCAAAAACGGCTATTGATAAAAGTTTGTTTACAAAATTAGTGTACTCGATGACCCGTACACGCTGTAAATTTATTATCGAAAACAAATTCAATTCCTTCCATCTAAAACATAATTACGCGCTGGAATCTATCATTTTAAGAAAATATACGTATTACACACAGACACACGAAGTCTCAGCTCAAAAGTTTGAAAAATGACAGTTTTATCGACATAAATCGATTTTAATGGCAAATCCCATGTTAAATGTTATCATAGAAACAAATTCATTTTTTCCATCTAAAACATAATTATGTGCTGTACCCTGTCATTTTAAGAATATATAAGTATCCCACGCAGACACACAACGTCTCATCTTAAAATTTTGAAGAATAAGAGATTTATCGACATAAATCGATTTGTATGGCAGATCCCACGTTAAATACATTTTAGGGCCTTGCAAATATTTTCTGAGCTGTTCCATATTGGGCACCAGAGTCCATATTTGACCGGTTCTACCTGATAATTGTGTGACAGTACAGTCGCGTTACTTTATACGTCAACATTGGTCATTATCACCCGACAAATTTATTTTGGTCTATCGTATCAACCCATATTTCCCTCGCGTAGCCTGACTAAGTGTCAACATTGGTCTTTATCGCTCCACTAATTTGTATCGTTTCATCGGTATGAATTCCATATCCAATTATCCACATATAACAGACCCAACCTCTAATCCCGGTCCAATTTTTTTTTTTTCATTGCTATAGTCAAGTTACGTAATATTTTATCGCGTGATACTTGTACGTATATGTCTATGGTATTACTATAGTATACCGTATACGTATATCAATTGCTATTCCTTTCTATATAATTCTGGTGCCATCTATAGAGATAGAGATAATTTCAGACCCCCCCCCCAATTATTGCTGCTTTAGTACAGTCGCGATGCATTACATGGCAACATCGCTCCACTAATTTATGTCAGTTGATCGGTACGAACCCCCTTTTCTCCGATTTCATATAACTAACCCAACATCTTATCCCGGCCTAAATTATTATTTTTATTTTCAACGGTATAGTTGTGTTACATACATATTTTTATCATTCGATTCTAATTTGCATTGTACCACTATAGAAGTCCATAAATGACTATTCTGGCACTATATAGCGATGGCTAAGATTCGGACACCCGCTATGTTATAGCCTTGTTGCAACAGTAGAGTTGAGATGCATAATATGTCAACATTGGTCCAAAGTAATTGACCACTTAACCACAGCAGAATTATGGGTAATTTTTCAGGATTTTAAATTCTGAAAAATTACCCATAATTCTGCAGTGGTTAAGTGGTCAATTACTTTGGGCATTACTGTAACCAATATAAGGATGTGAGGTTTAATGATAACTCAATCCACATACAGTAATGTCCAAAGTAATTGACCACTTAACCACAGCAGAATTATGGGTAATTGTTCAGGAATTTAAATCCTGAAAAATTACCCATAATTATGCTGTGGTTAAATGGTCAATTACTTTGGGCATTACTGTAACCAATATAAGGATGTGAGGTTTAATGATAACTCAATCCACATAACTAATATAAAGATGTGAGGTTTAATGAGAACTCCATCCACATAACTAATAAATATGTGTGAAAATTAAACAAAAAATGATGGCGTCCAATATGGTCTACCTAATTCTGCTCCAAAAACATGTATATTAAATATATGGATGTTTATTGGGGGAAACCGATTATTTCAATGATATTTTCATTAACTGGGATCCAAAACCCGACCTACGGGAGCGCGCTTTGCGCGCGACTGTTTCTTAAGCATATGTGCATATTTAATAAGCCAACAATTGGAATCACAACATATAAGATTGGCGGGGGTCCCTTGCGCGATCTGTCTATCAAAAAATATTTAGACCCAGGGTCAATAATTTTTTTAAAACTAAATTTTACATTTAAAATATTGCTTTATTTAACCCCAAAAAAAAATTAAATGAGAAAATTAACTTTTACTACTTGCTAAATTTTATCTTTTAATTATTTCATTACAATTTTAGATTAAAATTTAAAAATATACAGTCCCATTATTTACAGTATACTAAGTCCAAGTCTTTATAATCCGTTGAGTTACTCCACAGTCATTTACTTGCTTTGTTAGTAATAATTTGAAGGAATACTTGTTTAAACGCAATTGTTATAAAAATATTTTATGTATTTTTTATAATTTCTATTCATATGTAATAATATAATCTTTGTGGCGTTACCATTTCTGACTATGGATTTCTTGTTATGTCGCCGATAAAACGCAAATTCAGCGTGTTTGGTTGCTCCACCACGTGTCACGTACGATTCATATTATATTGGGTTCGCGTGCTTTAAACATCGCTGATTATAGGAGGTAGTTGGTTACATCACATTCTTTCACTTCTTAATTCAAACAGACGCGTATAAAAGACACCGCTGTCTTACCTATCAATCAGCTCCGGAACTTTAAGTCCCCACTAATGGTCGCAAGTTTCGTTTCGTTATTTCATTAGACCACTGTCGGTATTTTATAGATTCTCTCATCAATAGTTATAATTGCAATATATAAAACCGTTTAGTAGAATTGCCTGGCGTCGTTTTTATAAGATTGCATTTTGATATGATGTCGTAAATTGGTTTGTCCATATATAAGGTTTTAATAGGGCATGATTGATTGGTCTGTCTCAAGTACTCTGCATTGGTGTCCTTGTCACCATAGAAACTAAACACTCTCGGTAGATTACTGGTTAGATTGTTCGACTGGAGGTCACTGTCGATGCAGAGTTATGAGTTCCAGCCTCACTGGGAACTGATGACCTTCATAACATAACACATGTACCCCCCATTATCGCCCCTTAACGAACCACTTATGACGTATGACTTATATAGTCATTAACATCCTGCAAATAGGTTCATATAGGATCTAAATATTTACGTAGGTTCATACTGAACTTATTCGATTCTGAAATAAGCTCATCTAGAACGTATACCCGTTATTCCTCTTCAATGGCACGGGCCGCAACGAACTCACATTATAAAGAGCATCATCTGGTAAGTCGTGTCGATGAAAACAAGTAGATTAAACAGTACAGGCCTAAAACGGGACATCGAAGATAAGCCAACGTTGTGCTTATTTACGCGACAACAGGCTGGATGAGATTCAAAACAGTGGCTAGGGTTTGGTTTAGCAGACTAATACCGTAGATTTATGGGGTTTTCAATTATCGCGAAGTTTGATCGCAAGGTGAGTGCTTCGCACCACTACTGTGTTAAGGAAGTCCTCGGTTGTTTTTGGGTTGAAAATGGTCAATTTGAGTCCAAATATTTGTAAAATTTAGCGTTTTGTGTTTTCAAACAAAGAGGCATAACTCAATGGCATATTTTACGAAGCAGATAAAGTACAGACATATGATGACACCGACAATTTATGTCGAAATTAAAATAAGCTTGAAGGGACCGATGCCAAAGATAATGACTCAGCATAGATTTGAAATACAGTACCCCTCCCATGTTGATACTTAGACCCAGAACGGCAGCCGCGCATTGTCTACATTTGGTGAAATAAAAACAGACCTAGTCTGAGGCCGACATAGTTTCTCAAATATATGCTTGATATAGTTAACATATACTTATGAGGCTCCCACTACAGCAATGGACGCAATCTGATTATTCAGTAAGCGTTCTGAAAATAACTATTTATTAATTTTCGACTGGACGGGGCTTACCAGTTATAGTTATAAACAACCTCTAAAATAGATTAAATATTATGTTCAACTAAACAAGTAATTTACTGAACTTGTTATATTATCTAAACATTTCCGTCAATTAACCCTTTACCCAACAGAACGGTCGCCTCGCATATATAAGAGAATGCATTGGCTTAACACATATTAAAAATGATAAAATTGTCAAAGAATGTAGAAAAATATTATAAAAATTGTTAAAAGATGTAAGAAAAAATTATAAAATTGTTAAAGAATGTAAGAAAAAATGGTAAAAAGTGTTAATTTTTTTTTTTAGGCCAATGCATTATCTTATATATGCGAGGCGACCTATGGCACAGGGCATAACTGTAACCATCACAATGTGGTCAATGAACCGGTTCCAATGATACCCATATTTGCATGGTGTTATTGAGACAGACAGAAGATATTTTAGGCTGTTGAAGCTTTATTTGGGCTTTTTTGGCCGTTTTGTTGGGTAAAGGGTTGAGGGGACTCCTTCTGTACGTTTATGTATCTATCGTCTGCTTATATTACACGCACGTCCCTGCAAACAACAATAGACCATTCTGATTCACACATTTTAACTGAATCCACTTAGTATAAAAAGGGTTAAATACATGGATCGTAGTTAAGCTGCCGATATCAAAACCACGACTGTCCTGTGTCAAGTGGAGAGAATGATATCCAGATACACAGCCACATTGATGTGTTATAAATAATCGTGTAACGAATGAACAGGCTACAGATAATCACCGCTTTGCAGATTTTGTGCAAGATTGTTCTATTTAATGATGACATGAGTAAAACATTCTGAATGACATTTATGAGGAAGTACAATGATTCGTTCGTGCATTATTTATTTGGAGGGATGTACAATGATTCGTTCGTGCATTATTTACTTGGAGGGGTGTACAATGATTCGTTCGTGCATTATTTACTTGGAGGGGTGTATATACAATATATTGATTGATTGATTTTGGGTTTAACGCCGCTTTGAGCAACAAAGCCATATCACGACATTGTAAGTTTTAGTGGTGGAGGAAATCCGCACACTTACGGCTAATATAACAGTGATTTCAATGGCTGATACATTTTTGACCATGTGCGGCAAACCACCGGCCACCGGTGAGTAACTGGCAACTCCACCAGATAAAGATTTCGAGTTATCCATCATGGAAACATGTGGATGTGAACCCTCATCGCCAGCGCTGGAGTACGAAACGGCTTGGAGTTGTACACATAATCGACTGAGCCACCGTGGTCCCTATATATATTATAACAATACGACAGATACTACAAGTTCAGACGGATCGAGTCCTGTTTATTTGAAGGAAATGTTCATCAAATAAGTTCAACAAATGACTATACGTATTGTCTGAACATTTACTAAAGCCCAAAGCGCACGATGCAATAATGAACGATGTAAATAACATAGTAATTATAATTGCCATGTTGATTGCATAAAAGGAGATGGTCCCATAAATGGCCGGATTTAGTGTAAGTACCCCTTTAAGTTATTTAAAGTATAGCTGAACACCCATCGATTGAATAGATTTAACTCAATTGAAATACTAGTTGTGCTTTAGTTTGATGCCAATCGTGGGGTTAAAATTGATTACCAAATTAAGAAAATATCAGAAAAAAATTCCGATTTCAAAACAAAATGTGTTGTTAAATTATTGTAATATTGTAAATTTCTCATGTAATATATCATACTGTATATTTCGTGTTTTCAGTGGGCAAATTTCACTTATCACATTTTACCATTGTCAGTCCTTCATAAGCTCTCATAAATGTACTTTCCCAAACATTGCTCATATTCGTTCACGATTTGTCATGTTATGTAACAGTACAAAAACACATCACAGTCAAATATATCTTCATGGTTTAATATTGCGGCGTTGATTACAGGCATATGCATTTCAACCGTGTATAGTTATGCGAATGACGTAGATCGAGTTAAATCATGCCTCTGGCATTGCAACGTGGATACGCTCACAAACAGATCAGGATAAAAAGCTAAAGTAATTATTTTCTATACACTCTTAAATAAAGCAATTGATTTGTGTACTCCAGAGTACCTGTAGTCCCTATAGTACCAAACAACATGATACTCTATGCCTTTAGGACCAGTATAACGCTGTAGAACCTGTAGATTATAGGTTCCGCAGAGTACCAAATCATTGGCTCCAAGCTGATCACGTGTGTCGGTATCGGGCGGAAATGATCAAATTGAAGTGAACAAAATGGCGCGATTCGCCACACCTATCGTATTACAGTACCTTATAACTACGGAGAAACACGACATAACTACGGAGAAACACGACATAACTACGGAGAAACACGACATAACTACGGAGAAACACGACATAACTACGGAGAAACACGACATAACTACGGAGAAACACGACATAACATGGGCTTGCACCTTTTATTTGAAGCCGAATTCGGTCTCGAGTTAATACACTTCTGAAGTTTTAGTGTGGCCTAAAATTATACAATTTGGTTGCTAAGCCGTGAACATCGAAGCCGTGAAATGATAAATAGTTTTTATTTTGGCCAAAGTTTGACAAATTGGATCAAATAGTTACTTCTTGTACCGTAGATGTTCTGGAATAATGTCAACACTGTTTGATTTTGGTGTGAATGTGAACCGGAGGAGCTGTTAAACTACAAAAATCGGTCGATGTTGATATTTTCGATTTGTTCATTCGACTGTCACAATTCACAGCATTCCAAGCCGATGTTGTTACATTTACTGACGTGGTGCTCACACGACAATAATTGCCCAAAGCTTTGATGTCAACCACTAGTGATTAGTACAGGACAATATCAACAACAGCGTAGAAAATGAGAAAGTTTACTCGGAATTGGTGTGTCGATATTCTCTTCTTCGGAATTAATTATCGCGAACTGACGTTCGAACACAGATAAATCACTCATGATCAATTGTATTCATCTATTTTCATTGAAACATACGTGTGGCCATGTCTACGAGTCAAGAACCGTGTCGCAAAATCATCATCCAGTTACGGAGTCTGCTGAACATTGTTTTGAATGTTTCTACGGAGTCTGCGATCGATGAACTGATAGGCCTGCTGATTTATAGTGTTGTGATGGGCTGGTTGTAAGGTTGTAGGCCATTAATGACGGCGGTTGTACAATCATTCAACCATGGTCGAGTGGTATCAACGCAATTGACATTTTTCTTATACGGTTTTGCTTTATAAATGCATGACATTCGTATGTCTCATTCTAATGGCACTTCGGACGCTCGCCGAAAAAAACAAAATGGGCGACATTTGTTGCACGCCAAAATTTAACATCAAAATGTCATGTTTTGTCGCTTTCGCACGCACCAGAAGCGCCATTATGAAGTACCCCGAATAGTATTCCACCGACCGTACATTCTATATTGGCTTATATGGCTTTTTATATGACATCGCCCTTTGCCACAGCTTATTTCGAGGGCTCAGTTAACTATACACAACCGATACTGGTATTTCAATTAATAAATTGTTTACGGTTCATACAAAAAGTTGTTCACTGACCGACATTCGCGATTGCATTATGAATTAAAAAATTAACTAACTAAAACTCATATAACCATCACAAGAATAATGCGGTCTAACCGCGAACACGAGTTGGTACCACATTCGGCCGTGATAAAATTATTGGTCAAACTCAGTAAGGGGTCGATTAAATAGAGAACAGCTGTTTACATGGACAAACGAATCATGTTGTTATGGAGTTGGTTTATAACTGTATTGCATGATTCAATGGAACTATCTGTGACTGTTACTGAGTATATCGTTGTCATACATGTGCATGTAACTGGATGTGATATGCACCCACTGGTATGAATCAAGCAATGAAGTGCAAGTGTCACATGTGAGTGACTGGACAATTTCATACCTGTGCCTGGATAATTTCAGACCAACAACTATGCCAATTAAAATGTTTTACGTTTACATAAATTTGAGTGATACCGGTAACTGTGTTCTTTTGTGCTTCTGTCTTAAAATGAGAGGCCCTGATTCATATGGTTCAGATTGGTCGAAATTATTATTACTCATACTTGAAAAGCGCGCATGAAACAACAGAATAGTACCGGTGTACTGAGAATATGAATGCGATTTTATCCACACAACTTTCAGCGTTTGTTTATATACCGGTACAGCACATAGAGAGTGTACGATAGGCAAAGCACTCAACACCGTGGCAATTATTTTTCACGGTGACCCATTCATCACCACAATCTTGTGGAGAGGATTAGTGAGTGCTATAACGGTATGTAGCAAACAACATGGTGTTAGTTTAAATTAACCAAATTTCATTAGATGTTTGAGATTTATTGGAAAGGTTTGCGAGTTATCGCAGAGATGTTTGTGATTTATCGCAAAGGTTTGCTCTCCTTACCCCACATGCATGCTGGTTGTGAAAGACCGATCGGTCTATTTTAGCCCGACCGAGCAATTATAGATTAACAGGTTGTTCACTCAGACCTGTTTAAGATGTCTGGTTTATAATGTTTACTTTAATATTATTGCACACAAATTAAAAAATTTGGCCGATTATTTTATATGTTCAGACAAATTGTACTCCACTTGCACGGAACAGTTCAGGGAAATCCTGACATCGAGATATTAAACCTTGAATTGACTACACAAAACATGATAAAGGTTCTATACTAATAAAAGTAATATAATTCGGATTATTTCATTTTGCACTATGCAAGGGAGTTCATGTTACTGATAACATGATCTCGAAAAACCTGGATCGTGGTTTTGTACTTAATTCGATGTTTAAACGCCGTAGCATCATTTGAAATTAAACATGCCACATTGTGAAATTTGCCGTCGGCCATTTTTCGTAATTTCGAGTGCTTGGTATCTGGGCAGGTTCTCCACATAGTACCTATATATATATGGTTCTCTGAAGTACCAACTTGCTAGGTACTATGCATAGTACCTAAATATTTGGTACTATAGAGTACCTGTCTTGATATTTGGTACTTCAGAGTGCCTGGGCAGGTACTCTAGAGTACCTGGATAGTTGGCACTCTAGAGTACCAACAATATTTGGTACTCTAGAGAACCATATTTGGTACTTCCGACTACCAACAATATTTGGTACTCTAGAATACTAAAATTTGGTTCTCCAGAGTACCAACACTTTGGTATTCACCACGGGACAAGTTCAGTACCTAGGTAGGTACTCTGGGGTACCTATTGTATTAAGAGTGTATGACATGGTCAGAACACACGAGACTAATATATTGGACAGCGCGGCCTGGTAGCTTGAGCTGTGAAATTTGTTATGCTGTGGAATTGTGATACTGGACAGTATTTACTTTGTATATACATTGTTGCTGTTAAATGTATTGATCCATCTATACATTAAAATTGGTATTTTCACAGAACTACCGAACTTTTATTTCAACCCGGAAATCAGCTCAAACCTGTAATCTAAGTAAATTAAGGCCTCCACATGCAGACTTGAGCAATCGAACTAAGCAATGGGACTCGCGAGTCGTGTTCCCCGCAGACTTGAGCAATTCGGCCCAGCAATCGACTTTCATTGATTCCGTACGGCTATCGCTTGACTTACTATCACCTGAAATGTAGATGGTAATAGCTGGCCCGATAATCCAACACCGTTCCAGGTTTATTTTCAACAATGGGGGAAGGTCCATTTTTGCTATCGCTTCATTATCTGCTACGGTGACAAAAAAATACATATTCAAACTGGTGGCCTAAATATCAGTCACATTCCGAACCGAATAATATATTGTTGGTTAATTCAAGATTGAGTGGAACAGACATCACAATTTGAACGAGACAAATGTTTTAATACAACTGGTTGTAGAGACAGACAACATCATCCTGCTATACCGAACAATCGGTATCGCGACTCGGAACAAATATCAAACGTGCTTGATATGTAGTACGATTGATCGCGAGTCAGATTGCTCAGAAAAATCACCCCACATACTTTTGTACACAACATATAACCATGTCCGCATCATACATGTATAATCCTGTACTCATAATATATCCGTGTACGCGGCATCATGATGCATTCCCGTGTCGACATTCACTTTCATCCTAATTGGTGCCACATATGGGTTTTTTTGTAAGTACTGGGTGTGGTGTTTCATTTTGGAATATCACTCTTGTATTGTATCCACTACACGGCAATATATATGTTTAACCATGTCATGACCCAAAGCGAGCCTCCACATAGACTGTAGCAGACCTTAGTGCATGCTCTCATCTGTGTGAGTTAAACATTCAACGTGACATATCGCCTCGGTTATTATTCCTTTTCATAACGGGAGCCGCGCTGGTGCAGCATTACATATCCTGCGCCAGTGTATTATATGATATCTGAGAGTACCCCATTAGAGAATACACTGGCATAGGAGGTCAAGGTAAATATTGTTAGGCCGATGTATTGTCTTATATATAGGTGAGGTAGGTTCCCTATGGGAGACTCGCATATAATAATAAAGAATAAAGTGGAACAGGGCTTTCGAGAAATTTAACCCTTTACCCAACAAACCGGCCAAAACCGGCCAAATAAAGCTTCAACAGCCTAAAATATCTTCGGTCTGTCTCAATAGAACCATACAAATATGGATATCATTGGAACCGGCTCCTTGACCACATTGTGATCATTACAGTTATGCCATGTGCCAATGCATTCTCTTATATATGCGAGGGGACCATAGGTCGCCTCGCATATATAAGAGAATGCATTGGCCTAAAAAATTTTTTTTTAACACTTTTTACCATTTTTTCTTACATTCTTTAACAATTTTATAATTTTTAATGTGTTAAGCCAATGCATTCTCTTATATATGCGAGGCGACCTATGGTCGACTCGCATATATAAGAGAATGCATTGGCACAGGGCCCTTCTGTTGGGTAAAGGGTTAAGGAAGCTCCAGTCATGGAAGGTTTAAACTTTAACTATTTTATTTTGAATTCAGGATATGTCAGACTTGTAATCAGCAGATAGCTCTCTTTAAAAGCATTTGGCCTCTATGGCTTCTTCAGCAATTAATGTAAGGTAGACAGCTATATATTCGAAGAAAACAATATTACATAATGGATTATGTAATATTGTTTACTTCAAAGATGTAGCTGTCTACCTTACATTGCGTACTGCAGAAGGCGATATAGGCCAAATGGTTCTAAAGTGAGCTATCTGCGGATTATATATTTATACGACGTCCCTGTCAACATATCCTCGCGGAAATACACATATAATCGACCTATAATATGTACACAGTGTGATTATGTGATTACTAAATAGGCAGATACTTACCTGTTATTTCGTTTTATGGTGAAAACAACTGTTAAAGAGCGTACACCTGAACAATCGTGAGTTGGTTTATTTGTGTCATTGTCTCTACATAATATGCTTAGAATCGCCTCATTATTAGTCGATAATGTGACTACAATGCTCTCATTTTTAGCACGTTGTCGACTAAAAATGGGATGATTCTAAGCAGATTATCAAAATAAAACATGTTCTTTCATAATCAGTTAATGTGCTTGTTTTCTAGAGAATATGCTGTCCCTGCATTCCCACGATATGGGATTGACCGTTAAGCTGATAATTGTCAGACTTATTATCGTGTTGACTGGACTTTCCCCACAACCTGTCGCCTATTTGAGAAACAGATGCAGTTAACTGTTATTTTATGATAGACTACAGCCATTCATATGAGCCACTGGCTATTACAGGAAGTATGTACCACGAACATGTGAAACACTAACCGCACAAAAAGAATTTTATTGGCCGGCTACTGTTGAATAAATATGATCAAGTAATGAAGAAATTTGATTAGCTATTAACTTACACCATTAGCAAACAAAGAGTCGCGCCAGAGATTGTTAGGTAAGCAAACACAGACTCATTACATAGTTATTTGAATTGGTGTACAGTTCAGTAATTCGACACGAATTCTGAGGACAAGTATTATTATTCAGACACATTGATCATGGCCATATATAGCTGCTTCCATATATTAATGACCATGCATGAATGATTTGAAGAACACTCTGTATATCAATATCCCATCCCACCCCTTTAACTCTTTACCCAACAAACCGGCCAAAACCGGCCAAACAAAGCTTCAACAGCCTAAAATATCTTCGGTCTGTCTCAATATAACCATACAAATATGGATATCATTGGAACCGGCTCCTTGACCACATTGTGATAGTTACAGTTATGCCCTGTGCCAATGCATTCTCTTATATATGCGAGTCGACCATAGGTCGCCTCGCATATATAAGAGAATGCATTGGCCTAAACAATTTTTTTTTTACACTTTTTACCATTTTTTCTTACATTCTTTAACAATTTTATAATTTTTAATGTGTTAAGCCAAAGCATTCTCTTATATATGCGAGGCGACCTATGGTCGACTCGCATATATAGGAGAATGCATTGGCACAGGGCCGTTCTGTTGGGTAAAGGGTTAAAGATACATAATCAATACTCCTAAATTACTAGTTCTTTGGCTTCGGGGGTAACCATACTTGATTCGAGTCGAGGAACCGACCCATCGAAGCCCAGAGTGATCAGCTATCTATTTTTGAACTATGTTATTTTTTACCACCTGGAATATTTGGCAGCCTAGCATATATTAGACGAGCCGGCGGACATATACTATCCATACCAAATTGCGTTTAAAAAATGTTGGATAGATAACACGTTTTGGAAAAATTTATACTAGAGTTGACAATGTTTAGTATTATTATTTGGTAATTAATCGATTTTGATAAGTAAAGCGTCTGTTGAAGAAATGTTGTTTATGTTGTTGGAATCTGATGTTACTGTGACCATCGAAAGTATCTTTAAGGTCTATGTCCCAAAACGCAACGTTATTTATGTCGCTGTTCGTTATCGTCAGTTGTGGAAAAACATATACCTTACTCGTATTTAAATTCGCGCAGTACTAGTTTTCGCGCACCGACGGGTGCGCGAATTTAAAACTGAGCGAAAAATAGTACGATTCCTGAGTTTATACCAAATCACAGGGAAATCAGCTAGATTGCGTTACATGTACATACATTACAGCCAGTCTGACTGACTATATAAACAATTATATTGACACACGGACATACATTTTCAACAACACTCGCAGCCATAGCCACACATTGGGGGATATTTTCATCGGGTCAGTTTTTCCGCCCGAGGTGACCTTCACATTGAAACGGGTACCCACAAATTATCTAATATATATTTTGGGACTTCTGTCAGTTTGTTTGTCTGTTAGCTATGGCCGGGAAAACTGCAGGACGGATTTCGACGAAATTTGATACCTACGGGTGATTTTGTCCGGGGAGTATTTTGGACGGGTCAAATCGTGACTCCGACCTGAACTTGACCTTCAAAATGGTCAATTCAAGGTCAGAGCCCGGACAAAGTAAACTATATAATGGCACTAAAATATTCTTATGTTCAGTTCGCAGTGGACTCAAAATGAGGCGATTCTACGCCGATTATGGACCTAAAACAGATCCTATTATAAACTTACAACGTGCTGCTTTTCAGGAGAACAAGTTGGTATTCTAATCCTTAGTTGCGTGAAGAATCTTCATACGCGAGTAGAATTTGTGAATGTACGATCTTGTTGGGCGTCAATAGTTTGCATGTGTATCCAAATTTCTCACATTACTCGTGATGTGGATGATTTTACCCATATATAAATGGTCGATGTTGAGTACACATGCGATAGTAACCAAAATAAGATTGCTCATAGTCTGATACATGTTTGATATTCGGGTTATTGTTCCATTGTTAAACTCAACTTGGTACTTGACTTGATCCGTTCAAAACTAAACACTCATTGATTGGTAGTTCCCTTAGGAATGTTCAGATCATAAATTCAATTTCATTTAATTATTTATTATTGTACATTTCCCACCAATGCATGTGAATCATTCTTCTCTTTTAGTACACGTTTTTCTGTTGTTATTACCTGCACACCCCTTGGCACTGTGCGGTTCCGTTGCGAAACGAAACAACATATGGAATAAATTGTTATCATAAGACTACATAGTACATACATGCATGTGATAATCCATAAATATCATATTTTTTTCCGGAATCGAAAGGAAACACATACTTATGAACTAGAGAGATACATTGGTGCAGGTTCAGACGAACTCGGTCAATGGGGAAAGTTACACGATGACGTTGTTCGTCGATTTTCGTTAAAATCGACACGGTGACATCTTATGGATACAATGAACAGCTATGAAATTGACACGCTTTTCCATATAGTACCTCAGCGCTCACCCAGCGTCAAGAAAAGAAATATATTGGTTACATTCATTAAAAATGTTCCCGTTCCCCTCTCGACAAGGAAATATCCCGTTAGAGAGAAATTCCACGATTTACTCACTATATGTAACGTGGCAATACTAAAACGACTTTGCATATTTCTCAAACTTGCATTCAAACGGATAAAAAGTAATCTCACACGAAGGAAGCAATGAAGCTGGAGGTACAGAACATAATGGAAAGAGTTAGTATTTCCGTTATGCTGTGTAAATCCCGTTTCATTGTTAAAAAAAAAAAAAAAGGAAAATACTACTGCACTGAAATTATTCATCGAATTGTATACCCAGTGCCACTTAGCCAGTTCGGTAAAATTCATCTTTGTATATATGTATATATATTGTTGACTAATGTATGTTATATTCATATTATGTATCTGTCATACACCATGTGTTATTGGTGGAACAATAAATCAATCAATCAAGTACGATTGATCTAATTAATACTCGAAATTACGATTGGCGTCCATTCTTTCGACGAACCGTTGTGCACGGAGTGTAATTACTGATAATCTACCCAGTACATGTAGGCTTATGTCAATCTTATTTGGAGGGAATACCATGGCATGGAATCTATAAACTGATTTTGATAAAAAAAAACACCTACCCCCATGTCAGTGGGTTTGCTTTGGTTCCTTAATTACGCTAGCGTATGATGATATTATTTTGTCAGCTAATTTTCACAAATGGTGTGTGACACAACGGTGTACAATACACTCCCCTCCTAGATCAGTGTATACATTATGCCGCACATAAATGGAACCCAATTTAAATGTCGGCCATATGCAGCATGTTAATGCATATGTACTGTTAGTTATTGATGACTGTACTTGAGTTCTATGACCAGAACTTGTGGCATTTGACGAAACCCATTTCATAAACACATGCCCGGTTACAAATATTGTTTCACCATTATAAATATTATATTGGAAATATGGAGAAACGCTATTATATACAGTTATGAATATGAAAGCGTTGACCACATGTTGTCCTTCACTATCCAATGCCCCGACGCACATATAGTAGACTCCTGATGTCCAAGTGACACAATAAACTCACAACTTAATTTGTTCAAGCATTGTATATGGATTATTCCGAATGACATCTAGTTGTGAATAATTTGATAAATGCGGCAAAATGCTTCGAGACTGAAGCAGATTTACAGAGCTGGCGCTGGTGGAAATTACTGTAGTTTATGTAGAGAATATAACAATCATACCATTTGATATACGCATTATTCACAACGATGTCAACAGAAAGAACGAACACAGGAAAGGAAGGAATGTGTTTGACAAACGAACCAGGAATCAACACCCGAACATTCCCACCCCCACACACACGGTTATCGTTCAATTGCTCTGATCACACATTTTCAGCAAAAATGAAAGATGATGGACAACTCTATCTATATACATATCACATAATATTGCAATCAATACACACGTAAAAGCAACCTGGTATATGATGGATAACTCTATTTACAGTACAGTGTTCTGATCACACTCGATGGACGCACCGTAACGACTCAGCGCATGGTAACAGATAATAAACCCTCGTCCAGTCGACATGTCGTAGTCCGTGTTAGTATGCGTTAAACTCTTCTATCTCTACCATGAAGTAACGACTCATCGCTTGGTAACAGGTAATAAACCCTCGTCCAGTCGACCTGTCGTTGTGTGTGTTAGTATGTGTTAAACTCGTCTATCTCTACCATGAAGATTTATGTTGATTGAGTGGTATAAAATAGTATATATGAATCGTTCACCCCTGTCGTAATAAATTAATATTTTTATTTTATTTCTAGTTTGATGGTATAATACATAGAACAATTTGGGACAATGTATGGTTTTGTTAAGAACAGATCGGCTACAGTTGATCTCAGATAATTATATATGTATAGTTATTCCGCTTGTTACGCTCCGAACGTTTCCGGGAGGTTCGCTGTAACGTTCGGAGCGTAGCTAGTGGGATAGCTGGGGAATATACCACTTAATTACGTCATTAGATAAATAATATAGCCAACATTCAGTATATCGTTGTTTGACTCAATTAGAAATAATTGAGATTTATAAAAATTATGTTGCTGTTGTGATTGTGGACTGGAAGAGATAGACCATCATTAAAGGTACACACTCGATTCGATGGTCACCATATCATCAGATCCCAGCAACAACAACATTTCTTGAAATGCCGCTTCAGTTATGATAATCGATTAAATAATGCTAACAACTGTCAACTTTATTATAAAATTGCACAAAACGTGTTATATATCAAAATTTGGTTCAACGCTATTTGGTATCAAGTCGGTCGGCATTCGTCGAATATTTGCCAGGCCGCCCAATATTCGATGTGGTGAAAAATAATACATTACTGAACTCGAAATCTGATAAGTCTGGACTTTGGTGGGTGGGTGACTGGGTTTCTCGACTCAAATTTAATATAGTTTACTCCCGAAGCCAAAGAAATAGGATTGTGCATCTGTTATGCGTCAGAAAACTTGGAATACCGCGGTTGGCTTTGATTTCGTTGCCATAAATTTTCGTGGTTTGTCATCAAAAGGCTTTTTTGTCGGTACATGAATTCGTGGATCAGATATCATTGTTATGCATATCAACAGGTCCTACAATAGCAGCTGCATGACAAAAATTATGTGTGTACTATTGAGAAATTGGACCCCAATGTATTCCTGCGATGAAAGCACATCATGCAATCATTACCGTAATAGCTACCAGCTAAGTCAAGCTTCATTTCAAACTTTGGCCAAGTAGGTATTTATTGTATTATGTAGTCTGCACGTGGTTACTGCATGGTAAACATATATAATTTTAAAGAAACCAATGCATTGAGCATTGTTATACAAACGATCGTAGCCGAGATCAGGTGATGTAGCATATCAATTTTATGTCGGTGAATGAATGATAATGTATTTAAAAATATTACGTTTCATCTCGTCTTATGTGTTTTTCTATACATAAATTTTACGGCTTAGAAAACAGACCTTAATGCCCGATCGTTATTTCCATCTCGTATATTATATGGGTTTTATGTTCATTCAACGTAAGAGTCGATTATTTCGTTGGTTGTTGCTTTCGTGGTTGAGCAAAACCACGAAATTAACGAATAACAGACCCCCACGAATTAAAAGGATTGTACAGTAGATGGCTACATCGACAGTATAGTGTTGGATGGAAATAAACATACTCTGGCGAGTTGAATATTCAAGTTTTCAGGCTGGAATCCGCAAACATCCAACATGGTACCTTTATGTGTATTGTAAATCAATTAAGAGGGAGGTAAAGTGGCACAATTCCAGAAATGGGGACAGGTTGAAATCCATGTATTTTTGTTTTAAATGACCAAAATATTAAAAATATGTTTGTTCATAGACACACTACAATAATCCAATTTTAAGTATAATCTCATAAATAATAAATTTGTCATTCCCAAAAAGATGCATTTGAACGTCAAAACAACACACAAAGTTTGAGACGAAACTACTCACTGGTAAGAATAACAAATAGCCAACAGTGAGGTATCAACATGTAGCTAATACTCCCTTGCAGTGACAACTTGTAGCGGATTTCCTAGTTTCAAACTTAAAGCTCCAGAAATTTGAACTTAATATATGTAAACAAACCACCCAAAAAGACATCCATTTGCAAGAACTATTTCAGAAAACTATGGAGCACCACTTTACTATCAATAATACATTTATGCAAAAATGTACAGTCCAAAATATCATGCACAGCGAAATGGCTTTTCATACTTCCTGTTTACCTTTCTTCATTAGTTTCGATTTCGGAAGGAAACAAACAAGATATTCCCGTTTCAATCTTCAGCTGTACGTGTCGATCAAAGAAGCGATCGTCAATAACTTTCTGATGTATAGTATCTAACACACACGTATATAATATGTTGTATCAATATATTGATTCCTTACCGGTCAAACGTTGACAATTTATTAGCTTGAAGTTTATTTCGCGAGGAGAATTTATCAGGTAGGCGAAAGTCACGGAACAGCCACGTTATATGTAAATACGCCAAATTTCAATCACGCGGTCGGTATTTTAAACCATACAAGAAAGATGATATAAACATTTAATAATGACGAGGTGTAGTTTTTCTGCCATATGGTGTACGTATTTGACATTAACATAACGTATTATGTGCTATTATTATTTAATATATCTGACAGCGCGCTCAAGTGTTTCGGTTCATATCTCTCTACTCGTGTTCAGAGGATTCAAATTGGCAGTGCGTTTTCCAGAAACTTTCATCTGCAATATGGAGTCCCTCAGGGACTTGTCCTGGGGCCTGTCTTGTACTTAATATATACCAAACCACTTGGTGAGATCATCAGGAGACAAAGTGTCTCTGCGCACATGTATGGTGATGATACTCAGCTTTACATTTATGGTGATAACCCCTATTTTCTTCTCACTGTAATGAAAAACTGCATCGGTTCTGTGAAATCGTGGATGTTGGCTAATAAACTAAAATTAAATAGTGACAAAACTGAAGTAATGTGGGTGTCTAAGCCGTCATACATAGAAAAGGTGGGCATAGATGTTATGACTATTGATGGTAACCAAGTTTATTTCTCAAATAGCGCGAATAACCTTGTTGTATTTTTTGATAGATCACTCTCTATGCCATCACATATTATCCAGATATGCAGACAATATACATTGAACTTCGAAAACTGGGTCAAGTGAGGAAATACATAAACACTGACTCAGCTAAAAAAACTTGCTTCATCTCTGATTCTCAGTCGACTTGACTATTGCAACTCTCTTTTGATTGGTATACCATCTATCCAAATTACCAGGCTTCAGCGTCTGCAACACACTGCTGCAAGGATAGTTCTGTGTCGTAAACGATCTGATGACATAGATGAAATGTTGCAAGAGTTACACTGGCTACCTGTGACAGATAGGATTATTTATAAACTTCTTACATATGTATATCAAGCAACCCATGGCTCAAAAGCTCTTCCAGCATACTTCAGTGATATCCTTGTTCGTATGTCCCACACCGATCACTTCGTTCAGAGGACAAACTTCTTTTGACACCATCTGGTGCTAATTTGATCACGGTTGGCTACCGATCTTTCAAAGTAACATGCGCAAATGCATGGAATCCTCTGCCATTGAACATAAAAGAGTCACCATCTCTTGACGACTTTAAAAAGTCATTGAAAACTTACTTGTTTGCGCGGCGTTTCAGAAAGAGACTTTGATATTGTGTATATTTATATTTCATGTTTATGTTTATGTCAAGCGCTTAAGGCCCGCTTATTGGGGATAAGCGCTATACAAATATTATTATTATTATTATTATTATTATACTTCCATGGTGTAACCAAGGAAGTATATTGTTTTTCTACTGCGGCCGTTTTCTGTTTAATTGGAAATACTCAGAAACTAATGGGAGGAGGACCGCGAAATCTCTAGCGAATGTAGGCATCTAAGGTCTACTAAAAATAATGCTACCCGGATGTTGGTCCAATATATTTTGACAGAGTTATGGCCCTTTTTCGATTATTTTTCATTATTATTATTATACTTCCATGGTGTAACCAAGGAAGTATATTGTTTTTCTACTGCGGCCGTTTTCTGTTTAATTGGAAATACTCAGAAACTAATGGGAGGAGGACCGCGAAATCTCTAGCGAATGTAGGCATCTAAGGTCTACTAAAAATAATGCTATCCGGATGTTGGTCCAATATATTTTGACAGAGTTATGGCCCTTTTTCGATTATTTTTCATTATTATTATTATTATTATACTGGACACTTTTGCAACCCTTATTACTCGAAAAGTACCAGGAGTAGCACACTAAAACTTGGTACGTATCTTGGGATCAAAGAGTTGTATGCCATCGTCGCATAACGAATATTGTCCGCGTTTTCCCCGAGGAGTTATCTCCCTTTATTTGAAAAAATGTCATTTTATTATCTCGGAAATTATAAGAAGCAGAGCATCGAAAATTAGACCGTATGCACATCTCGATATGCACTACTGCCCACGGGCATAAAAACTTGGGTCCGCCCTTTCCCTGAAGAGTTACCGCCCATAGTTGGCAAACCTCTATTTTATTGTACTCTGTTGTCCTCCCGTATCATTCCAGATAACTGTATTTGGTTTTTGTAGTCGTGTTGACCGTTGTCAGCTTAGTCCGAGGAAGAAAATTTGACAGGGTTGGACATATATTTTTACACTGGGGTGGGGGCAATATTTTCGCAATTTTTTTTTATTATTGACATTCATCTATTTAAGTATGTAGATTCCCTGAACGAAAACAAACCCATACCGGAAAGGATTTTTGTAATCCGAGAAGAAATGCAAGAGTTACGGGCCCTCAAAGTTTGCAAGTGTCGGTCCCATGTGCTTGTGACCCTATCTCCTCCGAAGATGTCGAACTTTGGATGTCGTCTGATATCCCAGTGCGTGCGGTCTGAAGAGAGCACGCGATGGGCCAAATTTTGCCAGTGTCGGTTCAGTGTTGTGGGTCAGGGGAGGGGTGGTCCGGGGTACCAATTTTGTATTCTTCTCCGAATCGGATGAAACTTGGAATATAACATCCATACCGCCAACCGATCTAGAAACTGAAAGAATTTCGAAAATCCATTGAAAAATGTCAGAGTTGTGGGCCTTCAAACAATGCAAATTTGGCCCCATATGCTTGTGATCACATCTCCTCCGAAGATGTCAAACTTTGGATGTCAACTGATACGCCAATGCGTGCGGTCTGAAGAGAGCACGCGATGAGCCAAATTTTGCCAGTGTCGGTTCAGTGTTGTGGGTCAGGGGAGTGGTGGTCCGGGGTACCAAAATTTATTTCGTCTCCGAATCATATGAAACTTGATATATAACATATACCATACACGTTGATCATAAAACTGAAAACAGATTGTAAATCCGTTAAAAAATGGCGGAGATTTGGGCCCTCAAACTTTGAATGTGGGCCCGTATTCTTTCCAATAAACAAAATGATATTCGTCTCTGAATCAGACAAAAATTATAACAAATAATCAATGTAAGTAGCTGATCACAATACTCAAAACAATTTTTAAATCCATTGGAAAATAACGGAGTTACGGGCTCTCAAAATTCGCATTTTGGGCCGGGTTTGACTATTTCCCAATCCCGTCACCCAATTTCGAGGCAGGGGTGGGGTCACTCCCAAACACTTGAGATCAACCCACACATGTTAAGGGAAAGATATAATCATCCTAATTCATATTTTCCGTCCCTTAACTGCGATTTATTGAGCTCATGATTTGCCCTATTATTATACTTCCATGGTGTAACCAAGGAAGTATATTGTTTTTCTACTGCGGCCGTTTTCTGTTTAATTGGAAATACTCAGAAACTAATGGGAGGAGGACCGCGAAATCTCTAGCGAATGTAGGCATCTAAGGTCTACTAAAAATAATGCTATCCGGATGTTGGTCCAATATATTTTGACAGAGTTATGGCCCTTTTTCGATTATTTTTCATTATTATTATTATTATTATACTGGACACTTTTGCAACCCTTATTACTCGAAAAGTACCAGGAGTAGCACACTAAAACTTGGTACGTATCTTGGGATCAAAGAGTTGTATGCCATCGTCGCATAACGAATATTGTCCGCGTTTTCCCCGAGGAGTTATCTCCCTTTATTTGAAAAAATGTCATTTTATTATCTCGGAAATTATAAGAAGCAGAGCATCGAAAATTAGACCGTATGCACATCTCGATATGCACTACTGCCCACGGGCATAAAAACTTGGGTCCGCCCTTTCCCTGAAGAGTTACCGCCCATAGTTGGCAAACCTCTATTTTATTGTACTCTGTTGTCCTCCCGTATCATTCCAGATAACTGTATTTGGTTTTTGTAGTCGTGTTGACCGTTGTCAGCTTAGTCCGAGGAAGAAAATTTGACAGGGTTGGACATATATTTTTACACTGGGGTGGGGGCAATATTTTCGCAATTTTTTTTTATTATTGACATTTATCTATTTAAGTATGTAGATTCCCTGAACGAAAACAAACCCATACCGGAAAGGATTTTTGTAATCCGAGAAGAAATGCAAGAGTTACGGGCCCTCAAAGTTTGCAAGTGTCGGTCCCATGTGCTTGTGACCCTATCTCCTCCGAAGATGTCGAACTTTGGATGTCGTCTGATATCCCAGTGCGTGCGGTCTGAAGAGAGCACGCGATGGGCCAAATTTTGCCAGTGTCGGTTCAGTGTTGTGGGTCAGGGGAGGGGTGGTCCGGGGTACCAATTTTGTATTCTTCTCCGAATCGGATGAAACTTGGAATATAACATCCATACCGCCAACCGATCTAGAAACTGAAAGAATTTCGAAAATCCATTGAAAAATGTCAGAGTTGTGGGCCTTCAAACAATGCAAATTTGGCCCCATATGCTTGTGATCACATCTCCTCCGAAGATGTCAAACTTTGGATGTCAACTGATACGCCAATGCGTGCGGTCTGAAGAGAGCACGCGATGAGCCAAATTTTGCCAGTGTCGGTTCAGTGTTGTGGGTCAGGGGAGTGGTGGTCCGGGGTACCAAAATTTATTTCGTCTCCGAATCATATGAAACTTGATATATAACATATACCATACACGTTGATCATAAAACTGAAAACAGATTGTAAATCCGTTAAAAAATGGCGGAGATTTGGGCCCTCAAACTTTGAATGTGGGCCCGTATTCTTTCCAATAAACAAAATGATATTCGTCTCTGAATCAGACAAAAATTATAACAAATAATCAATGTAAGTAGCTGATCACAATACTCAAAACAATTTTTAAATCCATTGGAAAATAACGGAGTTACGGGCTCTCAAAATTCGCATTTTGGGCCGGGTTTGACTATTTCCCAATCCCGTCACCCAATTTCGAGGCAGGGGTGGGGTCACTCCCAAACACTTGAGATCAACCCACACATGTTAAGGGAAAGATATAATCATCCTAATTCATATTTTCCGTCCCTTAACTGCGATTTATTGAGCTCATGATTTGCCCTATTATTATACTTCCATGGTGTAACCAAGGAAGTATATTGTTTTTCTACTGCGGCCGTTTTCTGTTTAATTGGAAATACTCAGAAACTAATGGGAGGAGGACCGCGAAATCTCTAGCGAATGTAGGCATCTAAGGTCTACTAAAAATAATGCTATCCGGATGTTGGTCCAATATATTTTGACAGAGTTATGGCCCTTTTTCGATTATTTTTCATTATTATACTTCCATGGTGTAACCAAGGAAGTATATTGTTTTTCTACTGCGGCCGTTTTCTGTTTAATTGGAAATACTCAGAAACTAATAGGAGGAGGACCGCGAAATCTTTAACGAATATAGGCATCCGAGGTCTACTAAAGATAATGATATCCGGATTTCGGCCCATTGTTTCAAGACAGAGTTATAGCCCTTATTCGATTATTTTTCATTATTATTATTATACTACAGTATTTTTCAACGCCCAAATCTCTGAATGTATTAGTACTAGAAAACTCAAGTTTGGTACGTATGTTGGGGTAAATGAGTTCTATGCCTTTGGCTCATAACGGATATTGTCCGCATTTAACCCGTGGAGTTATCTCCCTTTATATGAAAAAATGTCATTTTTATTATCTCGGAAATTATAAGGAGCAGAGCATCGAAAATTGGACCGTATGTACACCTCGGTATGCCCTACTGCCCACGGGCATCAAAACTTGTGTCCGCGCTTTCCCTGAAGAGTTACCGCCCATAAACAGGGGAACCTCTATTTTATTTTACTCTGTTGTTCTCCCGTATCATTCCAGATAACTGCATTTGGTTTTCATAGCCGTGATGACCGTTCTCAGTTTAGTCCGAAAAAGAAATTTTAACAGGGTCGGACATATATTTTTACACTGATGTGGGGGCAAAATTTTCTCAAAAATGTTTTTTTGATCGATATTCATCTATTTAAGTATATGCATTTCCTGAACGAAAACAAACCCAAACCAAGAAGGATTTTTGAAATCCGATAAGAATTGCAAGAGTTACAGGCCCTCAAATTTTTGCAGTTTGGGACATGTGCTTGTGACCACATCTCCTCCGAAGATGTCGAAGTTTGGATGTCAACTGATACGCCAACGTGTGCGGACGAAAGAGTGCACGCGGTGGGCCAAATTTTGCCATTGTCTGTTCATTATTGTGGGTATGGGGAGGGGTGGTCCGTGGTACCAATTTTTAATTCTTATCGGAATAAGATGAAACTTGGAATTTAACATCTACAACACCACCCGATCTAGAAACTGAAAGAATTTGGAAATTCCATTGAAAACTGACAAAGTTAGGGGCCCTCAAATTTTGCAATTTTGGGCCCATGTGCTTGATAACACATCTCCTCCGAAGATGTCGAACTTTGAATGTCATCTGATACGCCAATGTGTGTAGGCTGAAGAGAGCACGCGGTGTGCCAAATTTTGCCAGTGTCGGTTCAGTGTTGTGGGTCAGGGGAGGGTTGGTCCGAGGTACAAAAATTTATTTCGTCTCCGAATTATATGAAACTTGGAATATAACATCTACCATACACGCTAATAACAAATCTGAAAACAGATCGTAAATCCGTTAAAAACTGGCGGAGATTTTGGAACTCAAAGTTTGAATATGGGCCCATATTCTTTCCAATAACCAAAATGTTCTTCTTTTCCGAATCAGATGAAATTAATAATATGCAATCTCAGTAAGTAGCATATAACAAAACTTAAAACAATTTTGAAATCCATTGGAAAATCACGGAGTTATGGTCCTTCAAAAATTGCATTTTGGGCCTGGTGTGACAATTTCCCAATCCCGTCACCCAATTTCGAGGCAGGAGTGGGGTCAATTATAAACACTTGAGATCAACACACAAATGTTAAGGACAGTACACAATCATCTTACTTCATATTTTCCATCCCTAAACTGCGAATTGTTCAGTTCATGATTCGCCCTATTATTATACTTCCATGGTGTAACCAAGGAAGTATATTGTTTTTCTATTGGGGTAGTTTTCCGTTTATTTGAAAATACTCAGAAACTAATTGCAGCAGGACCGCGAAATCTTTAACGAATATAGGCATCCGAGGTCTACTAAAGATAATGATATCCGGATTTCGGCCCATTGTTTCAAGACAGAGTTATAGCCCTTATTCGATTATTTTTCATTATTATTATTATACTACAGTATTTTTCAACGCCCAAATCTCTGAATGTATTAGTACTAGAAAACTCAAGTTTGGTACGTATGTTGGGGTAAATGAGTTCTATGCCTTTGGCTCATAACGGATATTGTCCGCATTTAACCCGTGGAGTTATCTCCCTTTATATGAAAAAATGTCATTTTTATTATCTCGGAAATTATAAGGAGCAGAGCATCGAAAATTGGACCGTATGTACACCTCGGTATGCCCTACTGCCCACGGGCATCAAAACTTGTGTCCGCGCTTTCCCTGAAGAGTTACCGCCCATAAACAGGGGAACCTCTATTTTATTTTACTCTGTTGTTCTCCCGTATCATTCCAGATAACTGCATTTGGTTTTCATAGCCGTGATGACCGTTCTCAGTTTAGTCCGAAAAAGAAATTTTAACAGGGTCGGACATATATTTTTACACTGATGTGGGGGCAAAATTTTCTCAAAAATGTTTTTTTGATCGATATTCATCTATTTAAGTATATGCATTTCCTGAACGAAAACAAACCCAAACCAAGAAGGATTTTTGAAATCCGATAAGAATTGCAAGAGTTACAGGCCCTCAAATTTTTGCAGTTTGGGACATGTGCTTGTGACCACATCTCCTCCGAAGATGTCGAAGTTTGGATGTCAACTGATACGCCAACGTGTGCGGACGAAAGAGTGCACGCGGTGGGCCAAATTTTGCCATTGTCTGTTCATTATTGTGGGTATGGGGAGGGGTGGTCCGTGGTACCAATTTTTAATTCTTATCGGAATAAGATGAAACTTGGAATTTAACATCTACAACACCACCCGATCTAGAAACTGAAAGAATTTGGAAATTCCATTGAAAACTGACAAAGTTAGGGGCCCTCAAATTTTGCAATTTTGGGCCCATGTGCTTGATAACACATCTCCTCCGAAGATGTCGAACTTTGAATGTCATCTGATACGCCAATGTGTGTAGGCTGAAGAGAGCACGCGGTGTGCCAAATTTTGCCAGTGTCGGTTCAGTGTTGTGGGTCAGGGGAGGGTTGGTCCGAGGTACAAAAATTTATTTCGTCTCCGAATTATATGAAACTTGGAATATAACATCTACCATACACGCTAATAACAAATCTGAAAACAGATCGTAAATCCGTTAAAAACTGGCGGAGATTTTGGAACTCAAAGTTTGAATATGGGCCCATATTCTTTCCAATAACCAAAATGTTCTTCTTTTCCGAATCAGATGAAATTAATAATATGCAATCTCAGTAAGTAGCATATAACAAAACTTAAAACAATTTTGAAATCCATTGGAAAATCACGGAGTTATGGTCCTTCAAAAATTGCATTTTGGGCCTGGTGTGACAATTTCCCAATCCCGTCACCCAATTTCGAGGCAGGAGTGGGGTCAATTATAAACACTTGAGATCAACACACAAATGTTAAGGACAGTACACAATCATCTTACTTCATATTTTCCATCCCTAAACTGCGAATTGTTCAGTTCATGATTCGCCCTATTATTATACTTCCATGGTGTAACCAAGGAAGTATATTGTTTTTCTATTGGGGTAGTTTTCCGTTTATTTGAAAATACTCAGAAACTAATTGCAGCAGGACCGCGAAATCTTTAACGAATATAGGCATCCGAGGTCTACTAAAGATAATGATATCCGGATTTCGGCCCATTGTTTCAAGACAGAGTTATAGCCCTTATTCGATTATTTTTCATTATTATTATTATACTACAGTATTTTTCAACGCCCAAATCTCTGAATGTATTAGTACTAGAAAACTCAAGTTTGGTACGTATGTTGGGGTAAATGAGTTCTATGCCTTTGGCTCATAACGGATATTGTCCGCATTTAACCCGTGGAGTTATCTCCCTTTATATGAAAAAATGTCATTTTTATTATCTCGGAAATTATAAGGAGCAGAGCATCGAAAATTGGACCGTATGTACACCTCGGTATGCCCTACTGCCCACGGGCATCAAAACTTGTGTCCGCGCTTTCCCTGAAGAGTTACCGCCCATAAACAGGGGAACCTCTATTTTATTTTACTCTGTTGTTCTCCCGTATCATTCCAGATAACTGCATTTGGTTTTCATAGCCGTGATGACCGTTCTCAGTTTAGTCCGAAAAAGAAATTTTAACAGGGTCGGACATATATTTTTACACTGATGTGGGGGCAAAATTTTCTCAAAAATGTTTTTTTGATCGATATTCATCTATTTAAGTATATGCATTTCCTGAACGAAAACAAACCCAAACCAAGAAGGATTTTTGAAATCCGATAAGAATTGCAAGAGTTACAGGCCCTCAAATTTTTGCAGTTTGGGACATGTGCTTGTGACCACATCTCCTCCGAAGATGTCGAAGTTTGGATGTCAACTGATACGCCAACGTGTGCGGACGAAAGAGTGCACGCGGTGGGCCAAATTTTGCCATTGTCTGTTCATTATTGTGGGTATGGGGAGGGGTGGTCCGTGGTACCAATTTTTAATTCTTATCGGAATAAGATGAAACTTGGAATTTAACATCTACAACACCACCCGATCTAGAAACTGAAAGAATTTGGAAATTCCATTGAAAACTGACAAAGTTAGGGGCCCTCAAATTTTGCAATTTTGGGCCCATGTGCTTGATAACACATCTCCTCCGAAGATGTCGAACTTTGAATGTCATCTGATACGCCAATGTGTGTAGGCTGAAGAGAGCACGCGGTGTGCCAAATTTTGCCAGTGTCGGTTCAGTGTTGTGGGTCAGGGGAGGGTTGGTCCGAGGTACAAAAATTTATTTCGTCTCCGAATTATATGAAACTTGGAATATAACATCTACCATACACGCTAATAACAAATCTGAAAACAGATCGTAAATCCGTTAAAAACTGGCGGAGATTTTGGAACTCAAAGTTTGAATATGG